>PVHY01031259.1:0-12777 GCA_004024945.1 Uropsilus gracilis
GAAAGAAAGAAAAAGAAAGAAAGGAAGGAAGGAAGAAAGGAAGGAAGAAGGGAGGGAGGGAGGAAGGGAGGGAGGGAGGAAGGGAGGGAAGGAGGAAGGGAGGGAGGGAGGAAAGGAGGGAGGGAGGGAGGGAGGGAGTCAGATTCCCTAGGCCAAAGACTTGAAATACAACAACACAAAGAAGCAACAAAAATGGGACAGAAAACAAAACAGAGTTGTCAGCCACCAAGAACAAGGAGGTGCTGAAGTAATCCAGATGGGCTTGGACTGACCTCTGATCGCAAAATTAAGGCTGGAAACCTAAGTAACTATACCATATACCAAGAAGCCACATCTTCGCCTGGATAAGGACATAGTTTCAGAAAAGGACCAAAGGGCCAAACATGGACAAACAGCAATAAGAAAGTAACCAGAGGGGAGAGTGGCAGGGGAGGGGGTGGAAGTTCCCATGGGGATCAACAATCATACATTGTAAGAAATCCAAAAATTAAATAAAATAAAGAATAAAAAGCAATAAGGATAAAAAGTGTAAATATAAAATTTGAATTTACAGTATAAATTGATTATGTTCATCAAATATAAATGTATATATCACATGAATTTATCATGTTCATTTAATTAATGTAAATATAAATTATAAGTATAATACAAATTCCTTCTTAAAGTAACAATAATTTACTGGTGGTATAACCCTCCACAGAATAGAGATAAGATGATAAGGGGATATAATAGAACAAGAAGTTCTGAAAGTTGCACTGGGTTGTGTTCAAGGACACAAAGGGACTCATCGGGCTGCTGTTCTACTCTCTCCCAGCACAACCTAGAATTTTCTCTGAGGAGGAGTGGTCCCAAGGAAGGGCATTCATGCCTCCCAACCAGCACAAAGAAATTATATTACAAAGCCATTTATGTTTCACACCAAGCATTATAAAAAATATTTTTCACTTACGTTGGAAAAACTTTTTTTGATGCTCAAATTCAATGACTCAAATCCAAAATAATAATAATAATAATAATAATAATAATGACTGTTTTGTAGCTTGTCAGAAACAACAGAAAAATGATCCAGTGAAATGAGAACTCTAATTACTTACTCTGAGCTTCAGATAGCTGGATTTTCCAAGTTCCCTTTTGTAGAACAAGATATGAGACAAAAGTATCAGTTTTCCCCAATGATGATCAGAAGGAAGAACCAGAAGGGAGAACCAGCATTCATGGAGTTTAGTAAAAAAGAATTATTCATTTTTATTTCTGAAACTAATGAGTCATCTTTGTTGGCATATTTGCCACTTGGTCTTCTAGGGAATTTCTATATTAAGAAAAATTGAGATCTTTGTTCGTTCTATTGTATTCTCATGGTTGTTATTCTGTGGTGTGTGTTGCATACATATCCTTGTGTCTGCAGATATGTGTGCATGTGTGCCTTTGTTTTGGTCTTTGTGTGGGTCTGTGTGTCTGTTTCCATTTTTGTTTGTGTGCATATGTGTGTGTCTGTACAGGTAGGCAAGTATGTGGGTTGGTGGGGGCAGGGGGTGGCCACTCTGAAAATCTAAACAGTGTGAGGTCAGCCCTGAAGCAGGGGTGGAGCCGCTGCTCCAAAGTACAATAGCTAGCTGTACAACTGAGGGTCTAAGAAGTAAAGCTAACCTTGTGGAGGTGTGGGAAAGTGGAGGTGCTTGCTGATGGCCTCCTGTTCCTTCAAGCATCATTTTTTCCTTTCGTTTAGTGACCCTCTATCTCCTGGTTTCACTCCAGGGCTTCTTCCCTCAGAGTTTCTTTCTTAAACCTGGCTTCCCTCTCCCTCTACTACTCCCAGACTCCAGCCAAATGTACTGTCTGCACCTTTTCTTCAAGGAGCCTGCTCTCAGCTGGTTATCCTATGGATTGGGATTTGCTAGCGCTAAGTAAGATCTAGAGATTATTAAATACAATAACATGTAACCTCTCTCATCCAACACACTCTGCTTTAAATTGCATTCTTCAAACTGTGTATCATTTCTCTTAACTCCTCCTCATAGAAGAATACAATGGTGAACTTTCAGAAATCCCACCAGAGGAAAAGTTTGTAGGGAAGAGAGAATTTTCCTGATGTTCTTCATTTGTCAGTATGAAAGTGTCTTCCTGCTTGACTGACAAGGCAGGGTCTGCATTTCCCAATATTAAGAGGTAGCTGCCACTGTTCTGGGGTTCATGATCCATTTGGCTAATGATTTCCCCCTCTAAAGTGTCACAACCAGGAACTGCAAAGGCATCCACTTAACAAAATGCCATGTAACCAAGGTGTGGCCAGAAACTGATGACTGAACTCATTGCATTTTTCTCTCTGGCTCACAGTCAGGTTTTTATCATGATTGTGGCAAAGTGGTTCCAGAAGTGAGATTCAAACCTAAAGGAGATCCACATCTCAGCTGACCTAGGTAGAGCTGGGTGGCAAAAAAATCTGTTTATTTTATTTTCAAATGATTCAAATACTGTTTACTGTCTCTGGTTATGTTGCTTAGAAACCTCATAATTCTGACTTGAATCCAAGTTACAAATGGAACATTTGGAAAACTCTGAAAATATGTTCTTGGAAGTCTACCATACTTCAGGAAACTTTTTTCCATGTTAACTCTGTATCTCTCTCATACATATATACAACCTCATAGCTGAAACTTAAAACTTTATTTTTGGTTATTGGGCAGAAGGAAAGAAGTGTTTTCTACTCTTCCCCAGGTTCTTGTCTCAGATGATTAAGACAAAGACACTTCCACTGAACTGGTAGTGTTGGATAGAAACTTTTCAACTTCCTTACTGCTATTCATTCTTCCTAGGGAGAAGGCAAAACCAAACCTAGCAGACCAGTTTCCATCTTGCAGTGGTTGGTTTTTCAGCAACCACTGGCCATGGGTTTAGCCTCATTCTCCCTGATCTATTCTCTCTTGAATAAGACCACCTGCTTGTCATCACCTCTCCTCCACCCTCTAAGCCTGCAGGAGAAGGTCGTGTCCTTTCAGGTAAAAGTCAATGCTTGTTCAGTTGCTTTACCAGGATTGGGTTGATGAGTGCAATTCATGCTACAAATTCTTTTGAGAAAAATTATATAAATATATCTGGTGATAGATTCGAATGAGATACATTGTGGTGATTACTTTATGATATAAATAACTATCAAATCATGATGCAGTACCTCAGAAACTAATGTTTTAAATTTTTTACCTCAGCTCAAAAAACAGAAATCTTAACAAAATGAATCTCTCGCACCCTACCTCATCCAAACTATATTCTCTGGCACACTATTATTTGCTTCTTATTCTTACAACTATTTCTCAGTCTTCCCAGAACTTGGAAGAGCAGTATGATTTTCTCAAGTCCAACAAATTAGTATAATACATTTTGAAATAGTAGCATTTTTTACACCTGGACGAACTCTTAGAAACCATGCTAGATAATTCTGTTATGCTCTGTGAGCAAACAAAAACCTGGGGCATGAAATTGCTTGTCCAAAGTTGTTCAGATGCTTAGTGATAGAGATGGGACAAAAGAGCTAAAGAGCTCAGCTCCTTGGATTTTAGGTTCAGTGATCTTTCTATCACCTTTGGTTTTGAATAGAGCCAGCCCCCTCAGAGGCACTTGAAATCTGTGTCTGTCACCCACCATCACCTTGGGGGACCTCATCCAAAGATACCCTTTAGCAACCAGGGCTCTCAGTTGTGAACTTCTCATCTCAAGAGAGCCTTTGCCAACACCTTTCTTGAGTCAATGGTTTCAGGGTCACACACAGAACATTGTCAATAACTGAAACCTTCTCCCCTCAAACCACTAACTTGAATAATTTTATCTTCTTCCTACTCTCCTGGTCATCCTTCCTGCTTGCTCGTTAAATCATCACCATCACAACTATCTTTCAGACACACATCACCATCACAACTATCTTTCAGACACACTTTCTTTTACTTTCTCACCACTAACGCCTACTTTCTGGGAAACCTTTGTTTCCATTGCTCTTCTTATTCCATTGCTCTTCTTATTCATTCCCCTGCTGACTGTCTATTCTTTCTAACAACTGTCTATTCTTCCCTAACAACACAGACTGGGATGAATCTAATGCTTCAGCATCCCTTTTCCTCAACACCAGCAGATGAATATTGCTAAAAACTACAAAGCCAGGAACTCTGAGCTTCATGAACCCAAGATCTGGCTCCTCCTGTGCTAGCAGCAGCCTAGTGATTCTGCTGTGTCACTTTGGCTTCTCAATCTCATATCCTCCACAGTGACAATTTAAAAACTTGTCCATGTGCTTTCAACCTCTGAATCCCTTTTTCCCTCCTCATTCAACAATAGGTTCTTCCTCATTAAGATAAATTATGTCACTAGATAAGAATTCCTCTATTCTATGTGGTTAGACTTAATATCTTCTCTGTCCATTACAATGGAGGAAGCATTCCTCAAAGTCATTCCCTCTACTCACTTCGGAGGAGCCCAACTCTCTCAACTCTTAGAAATTTCTTAGCAGGTACTGTTTCCTGGTGCTCCACAGCACACAAAGCATCCTTGAACTTCTCACAGGCCTATCAGAGAAGCTTATCCTTGCTGTGACTAAGGACCCTTACTGTCATAATGGAATTTGCCAGACAGATTATCAAGGGAGGTTGGCACAACATAACATGCTCTAATATTTTTAGTGTGGCATTCTGCTTATTTAAAACCTCTCCCTCTGTAGTAGAGTCATTCAGAAGCTTATAAATTTGCTAAAATATCCTCTTCAAAACAAATACAAATTATGTCAGCAGACATAAATCCTCTCTCTATTCCTCATTATACCTCTACCACCCTATCATCTCTATAAATATGTCTACACTCTGCCTCCATTTCTTCATTTCTCTTTTCTCCTTAATTCTCTTTATCTGTTTCCCCACCTGCTCCTGTGGCTGTCCCTTATCAAATAATATCTCCTTTATCAGCTTAGTTGCTCTTTCAGCAATATCCATCCCAATGAACCATGAACCATCCCTTCCATCCAGCAACTCAAAGACACAATTGTACTTTCTTCCTTTTCTTAATCCCAAGCCATTTCTCAAGCTCACTGCTTGGTCTAGTGAGTGTCATGATCTCCCCCTCAATATTCAGGCTATTTTATCTTGATAACCAAACCATTGTTGTCCAGATCTTTGCACCTCAACCCTCAGGCTTATAGCCAATGAACAATAGCAAATTTGACTTCAGTTTCAACATTTGTGTAGGGTGTGTGTTGGTCAAATTAAGCCCCATAATCTCACTATATGAGGGAGATTAGGGAAAACAAACAAACCAATAAAAAATTAAAACTGTCAACAGAACTTAAACATAGAGCAAGAGAGGGGGAAGAGGGTAAAATCAGGGAAGGGATAGACAAAAGAGATAAGATGGTTCACTGGTGATAAGGTGGTAGGAGAGCCTCAGGGTAGAAAATGATGTAAAATCTATATCTATATGTAACCAATTTTTAAAAAATAAAATAAAAAATTAAACACCATAAGTTCATTCTGAGGTTTAACAAATTCTGGTTCAGAGATAGGCATGTGACCCAATTCTAAGTAAAGGGGAGCCACTACCAGGAACTTCAAAGCAAAACCCTCTCCTTTGAGAAAATAACAGACCTACTCTCCTTAGTGTGGAATGGAAGCATGGGCCCTCAGAACTGCAGCTAGCCATCCCATTTCAGCCTTAGAGGGAAGCCAACCTCACAGCAGGAGGCACACAAAATGGAAAGAAATTAAGAACTTGATGGTATTAATAATATGCTGAATCTAAACAATCCTGAAGCTCATATTGCTATCCCCACTACATAATTTTTATTATCCAAGCCAGTTTGTGTTGGTTCAATGATTTGCAATCAAACTCATTGTTTGTGATTCACTGACTAGTCTTTAATCTTGGGTTTCCTCTAGACTCTGGTTATCCCCCCCCCCTAATTTCCATCTGTTCTCATGGCTCCTGTAGCCATTTATATGTTGACAATCAATATTATACGTCTAGACCAGAACATTACTCCAATAACTAAACATATAGTAAGTCCAACTACTCACTAATTATCTCCCCCCACATGACTCAGTGACTAAAGCTCATCATATCCAAAACTAAAATTATCTACTACTCCTCATTTTCCCCAGAGAGGTACATAAACCTGTCTCTTCTACAGGATTCCTAGCTTATAAAATAAACCAAGCCTGAAATTTTGGAACCATCTATATCTCTTCCCTCTTCCTTATTCCCACAGTCAATCAATTATCATAGTCTGCCAATTCTACCTCCTAACTCTAACCTATCTATTACTTTTCTCCATCCTTACTGCCTCTACTTTAAATAAAACTTCCAACATTTTTGCCTGAAATGTGCAATAGCCCCCCTTATCTTCTTGCCTGTACATGTGATGGTCTCTAATAGATTATAAACTTTGAAAATTTCCTGAAGGAAATCTATAGAATGAAAATTTGACCTGAATATTCTTTAAATTCTTAAAAAGTCCAAACACATTTATTGTTCTAGCATTATCTCATATTAAGTTGCCCCCAAACAATAAGAACAACAGCAACTGTAATCTCTTTTTATTTTATTTGCTTGACTTATTTATCAGACTCCTACAGTGCTATGTCCTGAGTAAAGATTTCATGTATTCTTCCCAAAAACACTGGGAAAAAACTTCTATGTTGCCATTCATTTATAGGAAAGGAAACTGGGGTTTAGAGTAGAGATTTTTTTTCTCCCCAAGGTTATCCTGTTGGAAATTGAACCAGTTGAAGTAGAGCCCAGGTCTGTTCCATTCCAGAGAGAAAAATCATAAACTGCCACAAGACCCTGTGTGACTTGGTCTCTCCTTAACCATTCTAGCCCCATCTCAGTAAACTCTTCCTAGGTTAATAATCCAGCTTTCTTCTTGCTCCTCAAAATGTTCTTTGTCTTTAATATTCCTCCTCTCCTGCTTCTCTGAGAAGTCTAGGTGTCAAGACTTTCTGGTGCAGTACTTGGTGACTATCAACAAAAACCCAGGTTTTTCATGTGCTCTGCTATCTATCCACACTTCTGTTTCCCCTCAGCTAGACTCCTCTCATAGTTATAAGGATGTTACCAGGAGGATATGGCAACATACTTCCTTATTCACATCTGGCTGAAGAGAGAATAGGTATCCTTCCCCAGCTAAGGAATAGTATTTCTTCCCTCAACTAAGCAAGGCCATGGTTTGTTTAAGTCATGGTTTGTTTACTGCTGAAAAATGATTATCACCAAAGCTATGCTACATGTGACAAGAGGTCTGAAATTCCCCATTTGGTCTAGATAAATTAATATGTATCCAGGAGCAGAGATCATTTCCTCAACTGTACTGCTTTGACACAATGGCTAAGGCAGTAGAATAAATGCTGGTGTGTCAGCCATAATATTCTCAGCATCAATCCTTTGTTAAGCTAAGTTCCAGAGCTAGCTCATATTTGTTTAAAATCACTGAATTGGTTCATTCAGTGTATGTTTTTTTGGATTCCAGACACTGAAGTATGTACCAGGTCTACTAGAGTGAGCAAAATAAACAGGATCACCATTTTTATGGAGTTGACAGCTTAGTAGGAGGGACAGAGGTAACAGCAGACTAGCAAACATGTAATTACAATGTGTGGTGGGTGGTTTATGGGAGAATAGGTTACATTGAGAACCTGTTCAAGAGCCACCTTGAAGAAATGCATTCAGTTCAGACCTGAAGGATGAATAGAAAATAGCCAGGCAATGGGGGAAAAAACAGCAAGTTGTAGCAAGAAGAACACCCCAGGGTTATTAAAAGACAATCACTTCATTTCACTGATCATTTACTTCTTTGGTTTTCCATTCCAAATGATATGAACATCTGTGGAGACTTGTAAAATAATGTAGATTTTTAAAACCTGTACAGGCTTACCTTGTTTTATTGCCCTTCACTTTATTGCCATTCACAGATACTGTGTTTTTATAAAGGGATGGTTTGTGGCAACTCATTGGGCAAGTCTACTGGCAGTGATTTTCCAAAAGCAAGGAGCAGTTCATGTCTCTGTGTCCTATTTAATTATAGCACATACGTTGTTTTAAACATAATGCTATTGCACACATAATAGATTATAATGTAAACACAACTTTAATATGGTGTAAAGCCAAAAACTTCATATGAGTCACTTAATTTTGCAATTTGCTTTATTGGGGTGGCCTAGAATTCAACTTGTAATATTTCCATATGTTATCAATGTGAAGGCATCACTTATAGTCGATAAAAGGGAGAGAAGAGGACAAGAAGTCAAGGATGGTGAGGTAGTTGATATCCCACTTATATAAAAAAGGCTTGAAACACTGACTACAGTCATTGACCTAGAAATAAAAATAAAAATATTTTATTTAAAAATTTTGAAAAGACAAGCTTCAGGTAAGTTAGCAAAATGGATACAAGGTCTGAATTTCCAACCCTTTCTGGTCTCACTGAAATAAAAATAGGAAATACTAAGATGAGAAAAATCCTAAGGAGAGCAGAGAAAACAACAAGGGAAAGACGCCATTACGGACTTCATTGAACTTGATACCATCATTAACATTATAAAGAAGTTAGTTGCTCCTAAGAGAACATCTTAAAGGCTCTATTAATAGATGTTTCTCTGCTTTCTGTCAAGTATAAAGAGGTGAACAGAGCGTCCTATTCAATTATTCTCTCCTCCCCACAGTGATAAATGCCTGGACCTGAAGCCAGATAAGAAAACGTTAACTGTGTTAATATTCTTGTGTTTCATCATCAGAACTGTCACCCATCCCCAGAGTAAAAGAAACCAGAAGTATTTCCTATATTAACTGTGTTAATATTCTTGTGTTTCATCATCAGAACTGTCAGCCATCTCTAGAATAAAAGAAACCAGGGGTATTTCCTATAAAGAATTTGGTAATTTCATCTAAAATGAAATATTTGAATGATGCAGCGATCTATAATATTTTGCCAAAAAAAAAAGGTTTGAAAAGAATGCATTTTATGTAGTAGCAACAGAAATTCACTGAACCAACAGAACCTGATGATTTAAAGATTGGTGTTATTTGGGGGGAAATGGAGAAATTCTCCCAAGTAAGCAATAGAATTTGCCTTTTACCTACCTGGCAACAAACCACAAGCAGTACAAGGTGAACCACATATTTGGCAATACCTGGGAAATCAATTAAGTCCTAGGTGAGGACATTCAGAAGTACCATCCATGGAAAATCTGAGAGGAGCAAAACCTCCCTGCAGAAAAGCTCCCTAAAGTACTGGGCCTATTTGGCTGGCCTCAACTTCAAGCCTCCGCAATTTTCAATTAAAAGTGAACCTAGTGCAATTGCTTTCAGAATTGTCAACAAACAGAGTGGAAAAATATTAGATTTATAACCCAAGTGAGGAAATGGTCAAATCCTACTCTAAGTAGCAAACATTACCAGATATTTTATGCATCAAATGATTCAAATGGCAATCTGGCAGGACAGGTCTAAGTTTCATGTACATGGATTTAATCCAACCTGAGACTTTAAAATGTCTAAGTTAGTCTCTGACAAAGCTCCAACCCCAGCTCTGGAAATTTCCCAGCTTTTCATCATGGGAATAATGATAATGCCTATTACACAGGGTTGTTTTAAGATAGAGTAGACATTTGGGGCACAATGGTACTCTGTTCTATAGAGAGTTTTTGCTCTATGAAGAATTTCCTGTCCACAGTGGAAACCACCAGGTGAAGATGGGAAGGATACAGAACTGATGTGTCAACAAGCCAAGAATTACTGGCAACCACCACAAGCTGAGAGAGAGGTACAGCACAGACTCTTGGGGTTCCTGGACAAAATCAACCCTCCTGGCACCTTGATTTCAGACTTCTGGCCTCCAGAACTGTAAGGAATAAATTCCTCTTGCTTTTAGTCACTTTAATTATGGTCATTTGTTATAGCAACCTTAGGAAGTGAAAAGAGCATTTTGTGTGAAATTCCATGTAAAAACTGAAAATACACATTTTTATTATATACCTTACTAATTTATGCAATCAGATGCTCTACCACTGAACTATACACCCTGTCTTGCTAATTTATGTATGGTGTATGAGTTGCATCTTTCTCTAAATGAAACTTAAGTGCAACACCTTGCAACTTTCTTAACAGACTGATGCTTTCATACTCTTGGGGGGAAATGCAGGTTTCCACTCTATGAAGTGAGAGACCAATTATTCTCACTTCTTAAAAGACTTATGGGCATACATTTCAAACAGTGCACACTGAAGTTTTAACACTTTATTTCTTTATTCATAGAAAGTATTGAACATGCCTTTCAGTGACCGAGGTTCTATTCTTTGGCTTGTAGTGGTATGTGAATGAAAATTTGTAGTATTTTGTTGCAGGAAGTCACCTAAGATCACCCTATTCTGTAATAATGTTCAGTATTATCTATCCTTGCTGTGACTTTCCTTTCTCAGTGGATGGTAATATGACCTTTCTTTCATCTCTGAAGTAAAACCATTCAGCATTCATTAGTTTACGGAGCACTGGGACCCTTGACCACTCCTGTGATGTTCTCACACCCTCCACCTCCATTCACATCTTTCTGATTTTCCATTTACTGCTGTCTGCTCTGTGGACTTACTTTTCTTCTTCAGTTCAACTTTCATGCGTTTTTCAAAATGTCTTCAGTTCAATTTCACAAGTATTTTTGAGCACCATCTAATGCCCTGAACATGATAGTCAATGCTGTAGCAACAAAGAGGACTAATACAGAATCATGATAGGTGCATAGAAATTAACAAGTAATCTACTCTGTACACACAGGTAATATGAAAGTATGCACAGGGTGGAAAAGGATAAAGTAGCAAACTTTGTCTTCTCACTTTACCTTCTCTTCTAAGCATCTCCATTGCATTATTTCTACTACAAGAGATGGACGTTCATCCAATTGGATTCCAACGGTGGAAAGTTATTTTTGTGCTGTTGTAATAATATATGTGGGCAATAAAGGACAATGACAACTCACTGGAAGGAAAGAGTAGGACAAGCTCCATTTTCCTTAATCACATCATTTAGGATACATAAAGAGGTCATGAATACTGGAACACTTTGGGTCCAGAAATCTAAAGAACAACAAGAAGGTCACCACTGCCAAATGTGGGCAAATCTAGTAGATTTGATTTGTATTTTATCTTAACCACCAGATCATTCTTGCTATAGCTCAAAACACCTTTTCATGTCCATCTGCTTAAAATATCCTGTAATCTTTATGATATGCCTATAATTCTTTGGATTCCATATTTTTCTTATCCCCTTCCAACTCTAGCTGGTTTGCAGAGTAAGTTTATGATTGTGAAGTAAATAACAAACAACCTAAAGAAAAAGACAGAAAGAAGTTGAAGAGAAAAAAATAATAAGGTTAGTGCTCTGCTTAAGTCATTAGGAAAAAGTAAGGATTTTGAAGTGAAGTCCAAGTGCTTGAGCTTTTTGCCCAAAGGGTATATTCCCTGAAAATAAGGAGGAAGGTTACTATGAAACTAAGTCAAGCATCATCACACACAAAAAATCTTTAAAAACTCCAGTAGGTGAAATTACAAGGACTACAATGGCAAGAAAAGCTAGCAGCTATTTTGTTTTGGTAGACCCCAAATTAACATCTGTTTTGAGGACCAGAGGTGCCCCTGATGTGAGCTGTGTTGCGGTGTCCCCATCTTCTCTTCAGTAGTTAACTGTTAAATTCAACTCATCCCTAAAGTCAGCAGATGAACTGGTCCTTGGAACAATTATGGCAAAATCAAGAAGCAAATTGCCTCAATAGTCTCTTAGCACAATAGTTCAGGAACTCTGCCATTATCTGCAAAAAGCATTTGATTTAAAGCTATGGCTTGACTATATTTCAAAGAGGCAAATAATTTGCTAGGGTTTCAGAAATACTTTCCTCCTTCCTTCATTCTAAAGGTGGAACAAAGAAAGAGATCATCTATTTTTATCCATTTTTTAAAATAAAAAGGACATACTACTCACCAGGGAAACAAAGACACTGTAGATCATGCTAAAGAAAAAGTCAAGGGGTCATCGTGTCATCATATATCACAGGGTCACATGTCACAGTGTCAGAGTGGTATAGATATCTCTTCTGTGAAAATTTTTATTATTCACTATTGCAAGATAGGATATTCCTGTGACCCTATTTTGTATCTAATAAAAGTTTATATTATTGCATACATCTCACTCAGCTATAGTTGTTTTGTTTCTTAAATGTATCTGTCTCCCCAACTACATTGTAAACTATTTAAGGACAGAGACACTTTGCACCATCTGTACTCTCGGTGTTTGTTCTGGCTTGACCTTGTAGCTGCCTGATGAACTAATTATTCTAAACTTAACTCAAAAAAGGAATCTGTGTCCTCCAGAGAATGTTACTGGCACAGGAATACTCCAAGTTAAGGAATATTCTTGTATGTTATTGATACCTGAGTAGGAACAATGTCTAAAACAAAGCCAAGTGACAGAACTTTAAACCCAGCGTTCTGGGTTTTTGAGACTTTCCCTATTGCTTACTGCCTTTGTCTGTTAACTCTTCGAGACTGCTTAATGGTCTACAGCTGTTTTCACTTCCCAGCATCTACATTTTTCTTCCATGTACTGGCCAGTTTATAAGGAATATTTTGAATGGATTTATTTCCACTTCCCAGTTTTGCACTCCTGGCACCATCCTCCTCAAACAATCTAACTTCTCTCACACAGACTATTCATGAACTATCTGAGAATTTTATCTCTGTAGATTCCAGTGTAACCTAGAATTCC
>PVHY01031260.1:0-12777 GCA_004024945.1 Uropsilus gracilis
TGACAAAGAAAACTGTTATATATAACATTTGCAGACTCAAATTACACTACAATGCTATAGTTATCAGTGCAATATGGTATTAGAATGAAAACTGACACAAAGACCAATGGAATATAATTGAGAACTCAGAAATTAAGTCATACTTATGATCCTTAAATTTATAACAAAGCAATCAAGAGTATCCAGTGGAGAAAGTCTCTTAAATAAATGGTGTTGGAAAAATAGGACAGTGATACTCACAGTAAAAAAAAGAGAGCAAGAGTGAGACAGAGATACAGAAAGACAGAATGAAGAAAAAAGAAACCAGATCACTTTCTCACATCATGAATAAGCATAAGTTACTCAAAATGGATCAAAGATTTGACCATAAATTCTAGAGCCATAAAATATATAGAAGAAAATAAAGGCAAAAATACTCCAATACACTGATTTCAAGGAGGTCTTTGGGGAGCTGATGACAGTGGAGGGGGGAAATAGCAAAAATAAACAAATGGAATAACTTGAAACTAAGCAGGTTTTGCACTGTGAAACTATAATTAAAATGTAAAGACACACTGCTGACTGGGAGAAAATATTTGCACCTCATATATCTGACCAGGAGCTAATATCTAAGACCCTAAAGAACCCACACAATTCAAGAAAAAATAATCTAATCAAAAACAAGCAGACAAGCTAAATATATCATTTTCTCAAGAAGACATACACTTGGCCAAAAGACCCATGAAAAAGTGCTCAACATCACTGATCACCAAGAAAATGCAAGTCAACCGGGCATGGTGGCACGTCCCTTTACTCCCAGCCTAAGAAGGGAGACTGAGACTAGGAAATCACTTGAGTCCACAGGTTCGAGACCTGCCTGGGGCAACATAGTGAGACCTAGTCTCAAAAAATAGCTGGGCATGGTGGCGTGCATCTAAAATCCCTGCTACCTGGGAGGCGAGGCTGGGGATTGCTTGAGTCCATGGCATCCCAGGCAATGTGAGTCTGTGGTTCCCCAGACAACATACCAAGACCTAGTCTCAAAAAAAAAGAGAAAGAACAAAAGAAAGAAAAAGAAAATGCAAGTCAGAAGCACAGTGACATAGCCCTCACACCTGTGACAATGGTCCATATTAAACAGACCAGAAATAAAGGTATGGAAAAAAAGTGAAGCCTTTTTATTATTTGTGGGAATTTAGACTGGTTTAGATTCTGTAGAACTAGGTGAGTCCTCAAAATATTAAAAACAGATAAATTATCTAGCAATTTCACTCCCTGGTATGAATCTGAAGAATGCAAAGACTGTCATTTGAAGATACATAGGAAATCTTTTGTTCATTACAACAATATTTGCAATAGCCAAGTTGTGGAAATAACCTAAGTACCCAATGACAGATGCATATAAAGAAGATGTGCTCTATACACACAACAGAATAAACTGTGTTCCACTCAAAATATGTCAAATCGACAAAAACTTGGATGGAACTGAAGGGGATTATGCTAAACAAAATAACTCAGAAGGAGAAAGAAAAATACTGGATGATTTCACTCATACATAGAATATAAAAAGAAAAGGAACAGACAAAATTAAATCAAAAGAAATTCTGGAAATCTGACTACAGAATTGATGCTACTAAATCTAGAGGATGAAAGGGGGTAACAAAAGTGGAAGGGGCACCGTGTTCTATGATGGGTGATAGATGTTTAGAGGTAGAAATGGCCTGGTAACCTACATGTGAAGAGGTGTGATCTTATCCCCCTAAATCACATACAGAGTTGTGAATCAATGTTATAACAATAAAAAAAATTACCCCAAAATAAAAATTTTTGTCTCCCATCCAAAACAAGAAATTGATATATAGTTTATCTGGGGGGCGAGGGGGAACTTAAAAAATTATAGAAACCATTTTTCTCATTTGTCACAAAATTTATGCTATGGTAGAATCTATGAGCTGATTTTTCAAAGATTGAATAAGTGTTAGTTTTTGTTTTGGAAAGTTACATACTTTTCCTATCCATAATTAATGACATGCACAATGCAATATTTACCATATAAAGAGATGGAATCTTGCCATTTGGGACAACATGAATGAAACTAGAGAGGATTATGCAAGGCATAGATTACTTGATATACAGACATATTCAAAGGGTTTTAATGAAGTTCTCTAATTCCTTTCTTAGTCTGAGTTTTCAATAATTCCATTTAACTTGTGAACATCCTTGTTTTTATTTCTCTTTCCATTAACCAATGTACCAGTAGTCTCTAAAAATTATTGATTTAGTGGAATCTTTCACAGAATTTACCTTTTCATTTTATGTTGTGCAGGTAGATGTTTGTAACTTCCAAAAATCAGAGACATTCGGTGTTAACTGGGAGGAGATTCATTTAAGAGCACAATAAGGGCCAGGCACGGTGGTGCTTGCCTGTAAGTGACAGCTTATGGAGTCACAGCGGGGATTGGGAATTGTTGTTTCAGTCCTGCCTGGGGTAATATAGCGCAACCTAGTCCCAAAAAAATAGCTGGGCATGGAGGTTCGCGCCTGTAATCCCAGCTACCTGAGAAGCTGAGACTGGAGATTGCTTGCGTTCACGGTACGATGGGCAATGTAAGCCTGCGGTTCCACGGGCAAAAATAGCGAGACCTGGAACTAGAAAGACTCATATTAGCAGAAATAAGCCAAAAAAAAAAAAGAGAAATACAGGATGGTCTCACTTATATGATGGATATAGGGAAAAACAAACAAACAAATAAGCAAAAATAAAAACAATCAATGGGACTGAACAATGGAGTGAGAAGGAGGGGGAAAGGAGGGCAGGGAGGTGAAGAGCACAAAAGATCAGGATGGTAAACAGGTTTTAGTGAAGTGGGAAATTTCCGGGGTACACACACACACACACACACACACAAATAGTGAGACCTAGTCTCAAAAAAAAGAGCACAGTAAGGAATTTTTTCATTATATGGTGACATTGACTTTCCCCTTTCCCATATCACCATGTTTTCGTGGGCATTAATATTTGAATAACAAAGATATTTTATATCCACACAGTCAACGTCAATGAAAGTTGTGAAAGAAAATTACTGTGGCTATAATATTTTCCAGTGCTGGCTGTAACAATACTTTTTTTCTTACTATGTGATCTTGCTTTTCTCTCATCTAAAAGTGGAATCTCTATTTCTCCCCCTGATCCTGGATGGATTTTTGTGACCTTTCTGCCAACAGAATGTGATAGAAATGATTCTGTGTTTTTGAGAGGCTAATCGTGTAATTCGAGATAGCTTCCACCTGGGTTTCTAAGGACATTCTCTTAGAACCCAGTTACCACTGGGTAAAGAAACCCAGATCACATAGAAAGGCCACTGGTAGGTTTTGCAGCTGACAGTTTCAGACAACAGTCAGCACCAGCTGATGTGTAGCATAAATATGTTACCTACTTCAATGTGAGTGAGGCAGTCCGAATCACTCTGACTTGAAATGCCTTCAGCAACAACTGTCTGGGTGAGTTCAGCCAATCCCCAGGACCTGGGGAGATAATAATACATTAATTTTATTGTTTTAGAGCAGAAGTGTGTGTGGCAGCAATGCATAACTGCAGCACTTACTTTAGTGTAATTGTTCTTTTTAATACCTCATGTAGTCATATTTTAAAATGGCAACCCTGGAACAAGCAGAATTCCATTGCTCCTATGCTAACTGT
Source organism: Uropsilus gracilis (assembly GCA_004024945.1). Lineage (NCBI taxonomy): Eukaryota > Metazoa > Chordata > Mammalia > Eulipotyphla > Talpidae > Uropsilus > Uropsilus gracilis. The sequence continues at coordinate 3,680 of PVHY01031260.1, forward strand.
GGGACCCAAGCCTAAATTCACTCAGAGTAGTGAGAAGGTCAAGAAGTAAGTGTTCATTTCTCTGAACATTTTCATGAGGTTCTAAAAACATCAAGATGATGGGATTCATGTTAGTGTTAGTAAGGAGAGAGAGAGAGAGAGAGAGAGAGAGAGAGAGAGAGAGAGAGAGAGAGAGAGAGACTTGAAAGACGATGGGACTGCACAGGTAGAATTAAACTGCTCTGGTTGAAAGTTCCTGAGGCCTCAGGTGATTTTATTGGTTTCTTTTTTACCAGTGCTGTTATAGGGCTGCTTTCCATCCATTTCCTTACCTTGATATCTGGAGACAGGCAAGACCTTGACTCAATATACTTCATTTTTTATCTTTAACAATTTTTTATTCTGGGTAGGAAATCTAGTAAATTTAAAGGACCAGAACTGGAACAGAAAGAACAGGATGGATGGTGAAGAAAAAGGAATAGCAGAGGGAAGAATAACCACTACGGTACAACCAACGCCATGTCCCTTTTCCTACCACTTTGATATTTATTTCCAGATAGTGGGGGACAAGCATGAGAATGATAAAATTAGGATGCTAAAAGCAACTGTGTAGTCATATGTTTGGATTTTTTTATATTAATGATTAATTTCTTAGGTATGCAGACATTCAGTGGAATCAGTTTGTGTCACAGAAGAACTAAAGGACCCATTTAGCATCCAAAATAGAGGTAACAGTTAAATTCATGGCTTTTTCTAGGCTTAAGAAAGAAGGAATAAATGAGATATTTATGGAGCACTTTTGGATTTATTCGAGATATGAAGTAAAATAGATTAAAATTGGTTCACACGATAACAAGAATTTATTGATCATAAAACTCTACAGTTGTGGATTTCAGGAATTGTTACATCCAGTAGCTTAAAGGGTATCATTTGACTTTTATCTCTTGTTCTGTCCTTTTTGTCTACATTTCTCTAATTTTCTTTATTCTATATTTATACTTCTTGCATTTGGGGAATATGATTTCTGTCATAATAGAGTCTTGCACTCTCCTAGTACCTTCAGTGTAAATAAAATGAGTCAATTGTTCTGCAATTAAAAAGACCAAGGTAAGACTCTGATTGTCTAAGTGTGAGTCATAGTTCTATTTCTATGACTGAAGGTTTAAGGTTAGGATCAGCACTGTGCTAACTCAAGTCACTTGAGATGGGTCCCTCATAAAGGGATCAATGAAATGGGTCCCTCATAAGAGGATTAATACAACTGAGGTTATAAGAAAATAACACACACACACACACACACACACACACACACACACATGCACACAAAGGAGGAAATGGGCAGGCAAGCTAAAACACCAGATGTCTGCAGGAGCTGTTTCATTCCTTTGGCCAGAACCAGAAAGACTTAGAGTAGGAATGGGTGCTACCTCCTGGAGCAAAGACTGAGCAATGATTTTGTATGGTTTAGGAATGTGTCAGAAGTAAGGGTGTGGAAGTTAAGGAACCACAAATGCGTCTTTGACAATAATCTGCTGTGGAAGATAGAAACTGACTTTATGGCCTCAGGTCACTTATCCCAACGTTTCTCTAGGTCAGAGAAAGGGTGATTGCAATGCCTCTCAGAGTTGGGAACTGAGAAATCCAGTTTGTATTAAAAAATTGTCTTTGGATATTTAATGTCTTTATATATAAGTATATAAATATAAATTTTGAGCTTTCTGTTAATTATAACATCTGTAGAGAATTATCATGAATGTACAGCTGATGAATTTCCAAACAAAACGTACCCATGGAACCAATTCCAGAGGAAAAGCAGAACATTTCCAGAAACACACTTGCCAAGGTGATTACAAGTCTTGAATTCAAACAGCACAGATTTGACGTCCTGACTTTATGATTCATGTAAGTATAATTATGCAGTACATACTTTGAGTGTGTGTCTTTATTTTGCTCAGTATTATATACGAAATGTTTCTATATTATGTTTGTAAAGTATACTTTGTTCATTCCATATTCTATGCCTGCAGGATGCCTCATCATTTATTTTTTCAATATACTCTTAGAAAATATTTGTGTTTCCAATTTGGAGTTTTTTCTACTATAAACTATGACTATTGCAGTCGAAATATAACTCTTGGTTTCTGAGTATAAGTTTCTGAGTGAACATATATGTAAAAAAATTCTATTTGATTTGTATCTAAATATAGTAGATGAATTTCAGCAAGATTGGCTATTAAGTGAAGCATAAAGTACAATTGGCTTTTAAATTCATCACTTAGGACATTTAATGAGAACATTCAAAATATTCCATAGCCTCCTTCACACCCTAGGTATTGCCCATGACCTGAAGGGTGCTGCTTACTTATGTACAATCACAAGGAGATATGAATGAAGGAGCAAGAACTGAGAATAGTGGCCCCAATAAAAAGTCACTGTCCCTTGCTCTGTGTGTAGTCTAAATCAATTATCAATCAGGGACCCAATGGCTGAAGAGGTAGCCAGTTCCTCAAAAGGGGCCTTGGAGCAACATGGCAGGTAACGTTGTAAGTGTTCTCAGCTATTTTATGTAGCAATCTATGACTGTTTTCTTGGGAGAAAAGGAAACACTCAGACAAAGCAAGATTTTGAGTTGATACCTGATACATTTTGTTCATCTTTCCCCACAGTTCGGGGCATATAACAAGCAGCTAAGTGGAGTTCTAGCTAAAATCTGACTTACAGAAAAATTCCCCAGATTTGCAGATCCATCTGGTTGTCATTTCCTCAGTCTCAGAGTATATAATTGTGGTTGACCATTTGACAGTTGGACTAATCCCCACATTGAGTCCTTGGTCTATGGAGTAAGAGTTATCCCAGTGGGGAAGGCCAAGTGGAAGCCTCCAAAAAGACATCCTGCCAGATTGCCAACCCCTTAGCAAGATGGCAAATCAAAACCAATATTGCATCCTGGGGGTGGATGGAGATTTGTGCCACTATTAAAGATCTAAGGGGGCTGGGCACGGTGGCTCGTGCCTGTAACCTTCAGCCTATGAAGCGGATGGGGCTAGGGATCGCGGTTCGAGACCCGCCTGGGGCCCGTAGCGAGACCTAGTTCCAAAAAATAGCTGGGCATGGTGGTGTGCGCCTGTAATCCCAGCTACCTGGGAAGCTGAGGCTGGGGATTGCTGGAGTCTGTGGCCCCCCGGGCAACGAGAGCCTGCGGTTCCATGGGCAAAAATAGCGAGACCCAGTCTCAAAAAAAAAAAAAGAAAAAAAGAAAAAAAATCTAAGGGATGTAGAAGAGTGAGAAGTTTCAGTCATATTTGTTTATTCAACAATCTTCATCACAGGGATTGCTGTAGATCATTTCAAACAAGTAACTACCATAATTGTGTCTATTGTGCCATCCATGTTCTCTTATCTGAAACAGATTAATAAAACCTCAGTTGATGATAAAAAGTGGTTGATTTGGCAAACAAGTTTTTTTCCTATTCTCATTAGAAGAGAGGATCAGAAATAGTTTGCCTACGGAATGGTCAATATTTATAATTTTACCCATGGATATATAAACTCTCCTAATCTTTGTTATATATAATTCAGGTATAGATTTTTATCATTTCAACATCCATTATGTCAGTCACAATGTGCTAATTGGTTAAAATGAATAAATTGTGGCTAGACTTCATAAGAGAGATTCACAGAAGAGAATAGGAGATAAGCTATGAAGATTCAGGGATCTGCCATGTTAGTGAAGCTTTTAAGGGTTTAGAGTCAGGGTTTTTCTGAGTCACCCTCTCCAAAATAAAATACAAAATTCTGTATGAATATAGTAGCAAGACCAGATGAATCTTCCTACTACAAAGAAGAAAGCACAATGTCTCATTGATAGAGGGTGCTACCCCCCCCCCATTGTCTCCTGTTTAAGATTGCAGATTTTAAGGAAGGAATGCTAAAATGTGGGAATGGCCTTATTTAGAATTTTCTTTTAGGGAGATGCAGGGGGGAGGACAAAGTAAAATGGTTTAGGTGTGGTTTTTGAAAGGCGGAAAATTAGGGTATATAAAGGGTGTGGAAACAAAGAGAGGGATTTTAATATGGAGATCCGATAGAGAGAGTTTTAATGGAGGAGAGATTGGAATTGGCCATTTTGTAAGATGGAGATGTGGGCCATGTAAGCTTGGCCATGTGTGGCCAAGGCCTGGGGCCCTCCTCTGACTAGCCTGGGCTAGGCGCATGTGTGCTAAATGCAGTTAGAGAGTTTGCAGATTTGAACTCCGTGTTGGAGTTTGTTTTGCTGAGTTTAACTTGTGTCTGGAAGAGGCCGTGCAAAAGTTAGGCTTGAAAAGAAAGTAAACTTTGCTGGTCCGGCACCATGAAGTTTCTACTACCTGGAGATGACAAAGAGAACACGGCATGGAGGAGCTAGGGCATGCCAAAGGAGCTCGCCAAAGAAAGATGTCTTCAAACACGCAGATTGAACTCTGGCTGATGTTGGTGAGATGATCAGGACTGAAAGACTGAAGATTTTGGGGCAATCTAGAAAAAAAACTTTAGACAATGCTGAAAAAGGTTTTGGGGTAATGTTAAAGTAATCAGAGTTTTACTTACATGTTTCTTTTGTAGTAATTAGAGAACACTTTGTTAAAAATGAATTATTCTGCACTAATAGTCTTGCTTTGACTTGGTATTTTGGTTAAAAAGAACCCACGAGAGTTTAAACTGTGTTCTAAGTTTTTCTTTTTTAGGTCTAAAAGAAGAAAAGAAAGCAGAGAGAAGCTGGTAGCTGATTTTTGCATACCAATAAAAGGTAAACAGTGAAAATGCTACTAAACAGTTTGTAGCCTGCTTCCTTGGGAGAGAAGCAGGCATAGGTGTATCCAGTTCCAGTTAAAGGCAAATGCTAATGTAAGCTGCTTAGAGCCTGCTTCTTAGAGAAAAGCAGGCCTGTATGTGTTTCAGTCAAGCAAAAAGTATTTTTCTGGTTGCCCTGTTTCATCATGAGCGCCTTTCCGTGATGGAGTCAACATATTCCTTATCTGGGAATATTATTAAGTCCAAATGCCAACTGAAAGAGAAGGCTGCTCTTTTTTAAGCAGAATCAATACTCTACAGCAATCAAGGGCTAAGGTGCCAAAAACCATGTCACTTGACTATATTACCTGGCAAAACTGATAGTGGTGGTGGGAAAAGACACAGTATGAACTTTATAGCAATTTCAGCAGAAGAGTTATGACACAGACTCTGAAACTTCTAGAGAAAGTTCATGCCATCTGCAGCAGAGTTATAGCTCTCTTTTGAAAAACAGTTAAGATCTCTTTTGAACATCCTGGTATGTTACCAGGACTTGGTGGAACTGGAGCACTTGGGATCACCAAATAACGAAGAATTTAGAATTACCTATTCTAGTTGAGATCCATTCCTGCCCTGAGTGGGTTGCCCTGGAGTTTCTCTTCGGTCTGATCAGGACTGTGGTCTGAGGTTTTTCCCTCCCAGCCTCTTTCATGGAGCTCAGACCTCCTTTGAGAGCTGAAGACATGATCTACTCTTGTTAACCCTTTATCCTTTATGGATATTTCTCCCAACACATGTTTTACACAAGTGATTCCATGTTAGCAACTGCTTCCTGAGGGATCTGAATTCATTCACAAACCATGTTTACTAGTTCTTTTTCTGAAGAATCACCTGTTTTTCTCAAGAAATTTTTCTTGGTAGATAGTTTGAAAACTGAAAGTTAAACAGACACCTACCTTAATACAGGTACCTCTGCTAGCCAATTAACTGTAATTATGTTCCAAAAGGAGTTATAGGATGTGTCAATGCCTCCTAAACCTTGTGCCAGGAAACAGAGGTCTTTTTCTTCTGTTTGGAGAAGAGCAAGTTGACATTCAAAATTTTCCTGAACTACCTTTACAGCTCGCTCCTTTTCCTCTCCACCGAACTATAATGCTAAAGTCCCATTTGTCCCCTTTAAACCAGTGAACTACAAAGTTAAATGAAATGACATTTCCAGAAGAATAGAAATTCCTCATTTAAATGAGGCCTTTTTGAGTTCAGATGGATTTATGATAACAGAAAGAAAGCACTCTTGTTCTAAGCTCAGTTATATCTGCTGCTGCCTCATATTATAGATAAATGAGACTGCTACAGTAATAGATTTGTTTGGGATTAGCTTTAATGGGGTTTTGTGCACATTGAGGAAGTTCCTTTGCAAGTAAGTTTGGGTGGAAAAACACCTATATGGGGAACTCTTAAGGCCTCTCCTATACAATTGAGCCTCTGGCAATAATGAAATAGGAAAGACTAAGATAAAAACCTGGATTCTGTATAAAGACTTCAGGTGATTTAGATAAAAATGGGCTGATCTCTCCTAAGAGATGGTCTTACTTTGGAGGTTTCAAGTTTGGCCTCAATGCTCATTGGGTCAAATTATCCAGAAAATCAAAGGGAGGATTCATTAGCAAAGATGAAATTTACCACCAAATGTCTTCTCAGCTAAACAGACCAAGACTTTTTTTTTGGCAGTGTCCTTGTGGAATACACAAACACTAACACAAAAGTTTCAAAACCTGGGTGATTTTCTTTTGGTGAGTGGAATGGCTGAGGGTGCTTAAGTGGAGGAATTAATATAATGTTTACTGAAGAGATGCTACCCTCCACTGGTGACCAGTTTTGTTGTGAGAATGAAATCCATAACTTCAAAGTTAAGCCCTTACTTTGTAATGTGAAGCAATGAAGTATCAACTCTTGATCATCTCAATATGCCTAACCTCGGGACAGAAAAATGATAGATTTCTCACCTGAGAAATCAACACTGGAGCCGGGCACGGTGGCTCGTGCCTATAAGCTTCAGCCTATGAAGCGGCTGGAGCTAGGGATTGCTGTTCGAGTCCCGCTCGGAGCAAGACCGTGAGACCTAGTTTCAAAAAATAGCTGGGCATGGTGGCGCACGCTTGTAATTCCAGCTACCTGGGAAACTGAGGCTGGGGATTACTTGAGTCCATGGTATCCCGGGCAAAATGAGGCTGCGGTTCCACGGGCAAAAATAGCGAGACCTAGTCTCGAAAAAACAATAATAAATCAACATTGGAGAACTTTGTTGCTCACTGAAAGGTACTTGCTCTCAGAAAGGTAGAAGTTGCCATCTTTGATTGGTATGACACTCTTAACAATTACAAGAGAAGTAAACAACTACAAATACAGAGGGTTTCCTTTTTCTTTGAAAGTTACTAACCAGATTTATTTTTATAGAGTTAGTGAAAACTAGAATCTGGCAAAGTGAATTGTTATCTCTAAGACTGAACTTCTGACTCTATTATATACTGGGGAAGAGCTTTGATTGACACTTTGGGAGACAGTGGTTATAGAGTATTACAGTATGGTGATGGGAAAATATTAAAAATCTTCTCATTCAGTTTTCCTGCAGCATTTTATCAGGGTATTTAAAGTCTCTTTTCAGTCGAGAAAGCCACTGTGGGGACCTAGGATCATGGTTCCAGTCCTGCCCGGGGCAACATAGCGAGACCTAGTTCCAAAAAATTAGCTGGGCGTGGTGGCACACGCCTGTAATCCCAGCTACCTGGGAAGCTGAGGCTGGGGATGGTTGAGTCTGTGGTACCCCGGGCAACGTGGGCCTGCGGTTCAACAGGTAAAAATAGTGAAACCCTTGTCTCAAAAATAAATAAAATAATAATAATAATAATAATAATAATAAAATCTCTTGAAATATCTTCATATTCTTTTCCCTCCTGTGAAACACAAAATGATGATAAGTGGCAAACTAAAGTACAAAATGTTTCTTGCCTAAAATTGTTGCTCCCAAAATGGGAAGTGGTGATTCAGTAGATGTACAATGTGCAGTCGCTGCACATGGTCCCCTAAAATTGTTTGATTGTCAAGAGTATCATGTGATATTTCCAAATATTTTTTGTTGGTGGTGTTCCATTTCTAAAAGGCAGATAGACTAAACACTAATGTTTTTGCTAAGAAATAGGAAGCCAGGAGCTCTTCCATCTCTATGGTTTCCTGTCAGGATCTTCTTTCCTGGGAGCTTCTCTTTAGAGTCATACTCATTGCACTTGTTTTTTTGCACTCATTTGTGATTCAGGTCTTCTTCTACCATCAAAACTATTGGATCTAAGATGAAAACCTATACAAACTAAACCAAGTAGAAACCAGTCCTGGGAATTCAGGTCTGAGGCAAAAGACCATTTCTCTGTTAAGAGGAATGAAACAAAATATACGAAAATTATGAGATGTAGATAGAGGAGCAAAAGAAAATGTTTTTTTCAGATGGGGGAGAGGAAGGGAAGGAGGGAGGGAGGGAGGGAAGGGAGAAGAGAGAGAGAAAGAGAGGGAGAGAACCCTAGAGTTTTGTGTAGTATTCTTATAATATTTGTTTAAGTGAACATAACTTTTTATCTGAATTCAAGAGTACTCTTTTCCTCCCTCTCCATGAAAACAAAAAAATGTGTATTAACTCAACCAGGTAGTCCTGGACTCAAAAAGCAAAACAAAACAAACAAATAAACAAACATTTTGATCCTACAGGAACCTTCTCTTGCTGTTATTTTGAAGAAATATGCCTGCCTTCTTCATTCTCCTTCCTCACACCCATCTTCCAAGGGTCTAGAAGGACTTGACTGACATATAGAGGTTTTGAGACTCCCAAGCATTTGAGTCTCTAGTGAGATGACTAGGCTGGAGTGCCTAGATATTATTTGTAATATTTTTTTCTATAATTCAGAACACTCTCTGAATTCTAAATTTACAAAATAACTTTAGAAATAGAATACCAAAAAAATAAGAACCGTTTATATAATTTCATTTAAATCAGTGATGATTTATATGAAAATCACAGAAAGGCTCCTAATGCACACAAATACTCCACTAATCATTGGACTTGATTGCATTTTAAGTACCTCAACACATTTGACTTTTACTTTTTACTTGCTTAATGAGAACTACATTCCAGTTTGAATTTTAGAAGCCTTTTGCCCTGAGTGGTCATTAAATGACAATGCATTTGTAAAATGATACCATAAATCAATGGGGGGAAATAACATTGAAAATAGCTCCCTCCCTTCTCACCTTCTCTTCTTTCTTTCTTTTTTTTTTTTTTTTTTTTTTTTTTTTTTTTTTTT
>PVHY01031261.1:0-12789 GCA_004024945.1 Uropsilus gracilis
CCCCCCCACCCCCCACCCCCAAGCTCAGAGGGTGACTGGGCGGCCTGGGGTCTGCCTCCCCGTCCCCGCAGGGGACACGGGTGGGCACAGTGCCCTCTCACAGCGACTTGGACCTTCCAAGTCTCAAGGAAAAGCCGAGTCTCCGGTCGGCGCGTCCCAGGCACCGGGACTCCGTCCTCCTTACACAGAGTTGGGGCCGCCGGGGTCACTAGGAGGCTGAGTCCCGATGACCACACCGGGGCAGGGTTTCTGGTCCAGAAGGCCCCTGGTGCGTGGGTCTGACCTCTGGCAATGGGTGCGAGGAGCCCCACACGCCCCCAAAGGAAGCCAAGTGACAGAAGCTTCCAGGACAGAGGTGGGGGGTGAGGCTAGGGGCAGGGACTGAAGCAGCGCCCTTAGTATCCAGAGCCACCTGCGCATCTTGGTCCCTTGGCCCAAGGCAAGCACTCAGGTCTGCGGCCTGGGGGGCGCCCTGCTCTGACAAGGTCAGGCTGGAGACGCTGCGCTCTCCTTCTCGGGCTTCGGCTCCTCTCTGGGATGGGGCTGCCCCTGCTGCTGTCTCCCCTGGAGGGTCAGCTTCCACGGGACCCGGCGCTTCCGGTGCAGGGCGCAGAGGCCTGTGGAGAGAGAGGCCCAGTCAGTGATGGGTCGGTCCAGTTGCCACTTGCAGCCAACTGAACGCAAGTGCCCATGGCTGGAATTCAGCGCCTCCTACAAAGTGCTATTTGTGGGAGGCGGGGGGAGGGGGGCATGAGCTCTCATGAGCTGGGGGCCTGGCTTGTGAGCAAAGGCTGGAGGGAGGGCGGATGTGGGGTTGGGTGTAAGGGCATTGCCTGCTTCCCTCCCAGCAGCTGAGGGGCACTTGGCCACCCAAAAGAGAGCCCCCCACCCCCACCCCACCTCTGCAGCCAGGCTGCTGCTGTGGCCAAGCTCTGCCCCCATGGGGAGAGGAGGTGGTGCGTGGGGCTCCAAGGATGGTTCCTGGGCATGAGGGCAGCTCGGCCTACTTCTCCCCCTGCCCTGCTACTGGGAACAGGGCTCTGAGGCTGGAGCGCCCTCCTGGTCTTGCGTGTGAGACTGTTTCCTCTGGGGTGTGACACAGCCGGAGGGAGGAGAAGGCTGCCTGACGCCGCCCAGGACTGTTTGCCTCCAGCCCAAACAGGGGAGACGAGCCGGCCCCTGTCAACAGGGCCCTGAGCCCGTGAAACTTGTCTCCTCTCCCAGGACACGTAGGGCACTTCTCCCCGTGGTCCTCATGGCTCAGCTTGTCCCAGGACCTCAGCTGTCTGCTGCGGTCCATCCTCCCTTCTATGGGGGGTAGGGGGGGTAGGCAGGCTCACCCCCAACTGCTCTCCACTCCAGGGGCTGCCTGGAAATCCGGTGCAGGAAAAGCAACGCTCCCGCTGAGCGCCTCTTGGTCCTTCCTCCTCCCCGCGCACCCCCGCCCCACCCCCAGGCTCCCCCCCAGAAGCCGCCTGTATTGGAATACACCGCACACTCCCTCCTGCCAATGTCTGCAGAGCCTGTGAAGTAACTCAGGAACAGGCGTCTCAATGTGGTATAACTTGATTATTGCTGTAAAGATGTGTGTGGAACTGACAGGTCCCTGTTAAGCTGACAGGTTTAAAAGCTTAATTTGTAAAAGCAGCCCGATCCCACGCTCCGTGAAGACGGCCACGGGGACTTCGTCAGCCTTGGCCTGAGCTCCCGGTCTGGGCGGGCCAGGCAGGTGGGACAACGCTGCCCGTGTCTGGTTTGGTTCATATGTTTCGCAGGCTCGCCAGTCTCACGGAGCCAGCAGCTTTCCGGAGAAAGAAATTATAATATATATGAAAACATGGAACTTGTTGCGGATACTGCAAGAAGTATATAGGTCATTTGTTCTTTGTTGTTTTGTTTCTCGGTGTCTGGTTTCTGCAGGAAGGCGCAGAGGAGGCAGGAGAAACAGGCTTCCGAACGGCTGGTGTGAATAAATTCAGAACTGAGTGGGGGGGAGTGTCACTTGCTGTTGGTCCCCGGCCTTGGTGGGATTAGGGGCAAGGGATGAGGGCGTGGCGTAGAAGGGCCTGATGGTAAAGGAGGTGGTGTGTGAGGGGTCAGGGAGAGTTCAAGGAACTGTGGCTAGTACTGGAAAAAGCCTCTGGAGGGAGAACGCCCTCTGGGGGTACGGGGTGGGGTTGGCACGAAGGGAAGCAGGAGGCCGTGTCGGGGTGAGCCAAATACATCCCACTGGTGCATGCAAGGCAGATGTCCAAGCATCACACTCTCAGAAGCTAGGAACACAGTCCATATAAAGGCTCAGTTCAGACGTCACCTCCTCGGAGAAGCCCTCCTTGCTTACACCCACGCCAGGTCTCCTGAGCCATTCCCCACTTCATTCCTTCATGGCACTCAGGCCCTAACCTCTGCTTGGCCCATGGCCATAACCGCCCACCCAGAGAAGTAGTCCTCACTGGTACCACTAGGCCTTTACAACCTGGGCCCCTGAGCCCTCCCATGTCCTCTCCCCCTGACAATCCCCTTCTCTAGCCCAACTCCCGCCCCTGCCCCGCGTCCTGCTTTCCAGCAATGCTTCTCTAATGCGCAGTGTTTGGCTTCACCATTCGTCTCCCTGTCATGTGTCAGCTCCACAAGAGCAACAGGTTTTAGCTGTCCGATTCCCTGAGGTGTCTGCAGCCTGGGTCTGTGCCAGGCACATAGTAGGTAAACCGTGAGCCACTCTACCCCTTCCAGAAGCCTTCACGTGCCTGGTCCGTGGCACTCACTCAGCCAGCACACACTCACCTTGTTGGGTGCTGGGTCTGTCCAAACCCCAGGACTCTTGGGGGAAGCGGACCAGGTTTTCAAACACATGCAGCTGACGGCCTGGTGCAGGAGGCAGAGAAGCAACAGCAAAATAAAAATCAGGCGGTGATGTGTACTGTGGGGAAAGGGGAAATCTAGAAAGGACATTTGGAAGGACAGAGTCTGGCTCCTTTCCACAGCCCCAGAGGGAAGTTTCCTGTCTGTGTTTGAAAACCAAGGAGTTTTTTTTTTTTTTTAAATACATCCTTAATCTGTGCATAAATGTCTGGCAAAGCTTATGCTCCTCAAATGTCAACTTGTGTCTTTATTTTTAATATACACCTTTTCTTTTTTTAAAATTTATTTATATATAAATTTCATGTCATTGTAATCCCAGGGACTCACCTCCTCCACCTTCCCCACCATTCCCCCCTTCCCCCCCCTGCCTGAAGTTGTGTGCTTCAGTTTGGTGCTTAGCTTGTTTTGACTTTTCCTCATGGCTCTTGTTTATTTTTTCCCTCTATCCCATATATTAGTGATTTCAAAACCAGTTGGTTTCTTTTTCTTTTTGACTTGTTTCTGCTAATATGCTTTCTCCTAAGTCCATCCATGTTATCATAAAATCATCCAATTTGTCATTTTTAATTGATGAGTAATATTCCACTGTGTATATAGACCATATCTTTTTCATCCAGTCATCTGTTTTCGGACATTTCGGTTGCTTCCATGTCCTTGCAATTATAAATAGTGCTGCAGTAAACATCTGAGCACAGGTGTCCCTTTTGTACCTACATTGAGGTCTCTTTTGGGTGAGAAAACCAAGGCTTTTAAGAGGGTTACAAGATCAGCCTGCACTCACCCTTCCTCAAGGGCCACCACGAACGTCCCTGTGTCCCCGTTCCACCAGCCAGCCTGTGTCCAACTCCTTTCTCCACCCTAGTCACCATCCGGCAACGCAGGTGTTGAAACTGTTGAAGGAATCCCAGCAAGAACGCGGACTCAACCCCTCCCTGACCCTGCGCTTGGGACCAGGAGACCTGGGCCCCCAGACTGTGTAGGTGGCACAGAGGGTGGGCATTGCCTCACACCTAACATAGCAGAAACCCCCACCCCACCTTGCACATCCACTGGAGTCTCCAGATGGGACTTGAGTCTTGCTGTGTCATCTGGAAGTTCCTCCTCAAAGGTAGGCCAGCTTCACACTGCAGTCCAGGGCGGTAACCAGCAGAGGGAAGTCAGAACTCTATTGGGAGAGAGCAACAGAAAGCTCAAACTGGCCTAAACAAGCTGGCAGACAAGCAGAGGTGGATGACTTCTGTGGGACTGCGCTCCCTTCCCTCTGTGCTGGTGTCATTCTCAGGCGGGCTTTCTGTTTTGAAAGCAAAATGGCCACCAACCGCCTTAACCGCCATAACCAATTGTTAGAAGCAGCTTCTGGAGGGAAATGGAGCTTCACTTTTCCCATAATCCTTTGTAAGGCCACCCAAGGAATCTGGCTGGTCACGTGCCAACCCTGAGCCAATCACAGGAGCCTGGGAGGACGGGACGTTCTGATTGGCCAGGCGGGGGTCATGTGACTGCCTTCGCCAGCGCTATTGCCTCTGTTTCCAGGCTGGAGATGATGGGATGTTCCAAGAGGGGCCTTAAGTGTGCAGGCGCTGAGCTCGCTTCTTGGGAGGGGCCTGCTCATAAGCTCTTCCACACCCCATCGTCTTCCGCTTGTAAAAGAGTCCATGCGTGCTTTCCTCACCGCCCCTTTCCAAGTCCCATTTCACCCATACACCAAAAAGCAACGCCTCCCGACAGAAGGCAGGATCTGGGGGCCACTCCCAACCCCAAGACCTGCTACTCTTTTGTCTCGATCATTTATTCAATCAAGAAGCATGTGCTGAGCACCTACTATGTGTCACTCTAGCTCTCAGGCCTGAATAATGGTAGACAAGCGTCTGGAGACATTTCCAGCCCCCACTCGGCCTCGGCCCTGCGACTCTCAGTGACTTCCCTCCCCTCTCTGGGCTGCGTTTCTTATCTGCAAAGTCAGGCACATGGGAAAATGAGGTCCTGGACTCCTCTCAGCTCCTTCCTACGCCCCGTGATTTAGTCTCAGAACACGTTGCTCCATCTGGGCGTCAGCTGTCTCTTTGAGTCCCTCCTTCATCGCTGTCAGGCTTACCCAGGGCGCGGGGGGTCTGGGGCTCTCCCTTTCTTTGAGAACCCTGGACTGATTCCTGCCTGGTCGCAGGAATGCGAGGCTGCTCCTTTGTGACAAAGAGTCTCTCCTGGCTCAGGGTTTGGTTTCCTGGATGGCCAACCCAGTAGTCACCTGGGTTCACCTGGATTCCCTTCATCCCAGGCTGAGGGGCGACCCTCGTGAGTGGTCTGAGAGACTCAGCTCCATCCTAACAGCTGCCCTGGCGTCTTCATCTGTGGGGTGAGGCTGAGAGCGCACCGTGCTGTCCTCACCTCTAGGGGTCACCCTGGCTGCGGTCACCTCTGTAACTTGCCACTGAAGCACCGGGACAGGGCTTGAGCCTAGTCTGTCTCTCTGTCCTGACAGACACCGGCTTAGATAACTTGTCTCCTCCAGGCGGTCAAGTGATCCCTCAGCCTGTGCTCTGCTGCCGTCCTGCCAGGCCTGGGCTCCGGTCAAGGAGCCTCAGAAGCAGTTTCCTCCCCTCCCCCCCGTTTCACTTGCCCCCGGCCCGCCCACTCTTCTGCTTTGCTCCTTGAGGCTCATACTGTCAAGGGCAACTCCAGCTCGCTCTTCACTCAAGGCTTCTCTCTCCAGGGGATTTGCGAGCGTTCCGGACGGCTCCTGGGCGCTAACCTTAGCTGGCTGAGCGTCTTCCAAATGTCTCCTCGCTATTTGTGGTTTGTCTTCACACCTGTCTCTGGGTGAGAAAATGTGCTTAGCTGCATCTCAACCTGCCCATAATTTGTGCTTAGTGAACTTCGGGTTCCTTGTTGAAGAAGTGATTGCCCTTCACAAACTTGGACAGCTCTTCCCCATGGAAAATTCTTCGGAAGCTGTAAAGTTTTCCCTTTCAAAGGTAGGTTTCAATGCGCGTGGGGCTGGTTTTGGCATGTGGCGTGAGGACGGATCCCTGACGTTGCCCGTATCAAAATACAGCTTCCCCAGCAGCAGGTACTAAATGGGGCTCCTTTTGCCCCCCCGCTGATCCAGGCCCAGGGCGAGGAAGGACTGCCGGGGGGAGGGGGGGGCCGACACTGGATATAGAGCCCTAAGAGGGTGGTGAATGAAGCAGATCCCACCGCCGCCGCCTCCCAGACAGTGGGAAGCATGGGCGCAGCCAGAGAAGAGACGGCTGGGGAAGTGCAGAGCGCCCTCTGCTGGTGGTCCCGGCAGCACTGACCAGGCGGAGCAGGCCCTGCCGCCCTCTGAGGAAGCCAAGAAGCATCCGCAGCTTCAGTAACTGGACAAGACTAGTTCCTGGGGTTTCTGTTGCCCGAGTTCTGACTTCAGCGGGAATGTGGCGACTGCAGGCAGTGCGGTTTCTAAGATGACAGGATGGGAAAAACCCTCCGTGACCTTCCCGAGCCCGGCAGAGGGCCGGAAAGGGAAGGATGGGTGGACTGGGGGGCCTTCACCCAGTGTCGAGGTAACCTCTGCCAGAGCCCTGGGGGGGTCTGCTGGTGCGCCAAGCCCACCTGGCAGCCACACGCTGGCACTGCCGGGCTGTGCCACTCCACGCGGGGCTGGGCAGCGTCCCCTTGGGGAAGGGGTTTGGAACCTTTGTGGTTGGCCGTCACGTGTCGTGTTTATCCATCGAGCATCCGCTGCCTTGAACTAGTGTCCTAACCTGCGTGACTTGGGCCACTGACTCTTCAAAGGTGGCCAGTTATGTAACTAAGGTCCCCTTGATGAGGTGAGATGGGGCCAGCCGGGCCTGGCAAGGAAGCTGGCCACCCAGGACCACAGGGGCCAATGCAGGGAGATGTTGCTGGTCTGTGCGGCTCGTTGGCATTTCCATGGAAACGTTCTCCCAGTAAGGAGTCGGCGTTCATGAATTAATGAGGCGGATTCTTTCTCGTGGAGCGTGGTCCCGGGAGCAGGGTTACAGGGAAGGGGCAGAGAGTGCCACCCGGCCCAACACCCCTCCACGCCCTCGCAGGTCCCTGCCACAGAACCATCCAGTGCCTGCTTGCACCTTCCAAGCATGGGAACTCATCTCACATCGACAGGAAGGTCTTTTCCGGCTGTCTACCCAGCACATGTCTGTGCTTGTGCCCGAGAGGATCTGGGCACAGTTTGGGGGCAGCAACAGGACCCCTCGCTAGCAGGACAACTTCTGTAGCCTTTCCTCCAGCCCCGCAGTCCCTCTGGTCACAATGGGCAGTGCAGGGCCCCGGTGAGACCTACAGGTGTGGTCTGCAAGGGTCGCTGGGGCCAACACTGAGGTCCAATTTTTATTTTTATTTTTATTTTTATTTTTATTTTTTTGAGACTAGGTCTTGCTATTTTTGCCTGTGGAACCGCAGGCTCTCGTTGCCCGGGGTACCACAGACTCAAGCAATCCCCAGCCTCAGCTTCCCAGGTAGCTGGGATGACAGGCGCGCGCCACCACACCCAGCTATTTTTTTGGAACTAGGTCTCACTACGGGCCCCAGGCGGGACTCGAACCGTGATCCCTGGCCCCGGTCGCTTCATAGGCTGAAGCTTACAAGCACGAGCCACCGTGCCCGGCATGAGGTCCAATTTTTAGATCGGATAATTGCAGGAGAAAAGCTGGTCCATGTTGTTGCCTCTAAGCAGCGCTCAGCCCCTCCCCCTTCCTGTATTCGGAAGCAGAGATGTGACTCATGTGCCCTGGGGGGCGGGGGGGGGCACGTGTGAAGGAGCCTCTGCTTGTAACATGATCTCAAGACGCAGTGTCCCCTGACCTTCCCTGGGCTGGGGAGAAACAACACCCAGCTTGGTCAAACCCGGACTTCAAACAGGTCATCTGGAC
The DNA here is from genome assembly GCA_004024945.1 of Uropsilus gracilis. Taxonomy (NCBI): domain Eukaryota; kingdom Metazoa; phylum Chordata; class Mammalia; order Eulipotyphla; family Talpidae; genus Uropsilus; species Uropsilus gracilis. The sequence goes on from PVHY01031261.1 coordinate 7,755, forward strand.
CTTGTACACACTGGACAACACGCATAGACTGACATGTCCCACGGGACTGGGCAGCCTCCCCTTGGGGCATCATGAAGCAGGGGGATCTCATGGCCCTGACCATCAGGCAGCGCAGGCTGGTGAGCCCTGAGATGAGGGATGGGAACACACCCCTGCCCCCCCCACCCCCCACCCCCACCCCCAGGCTCTGCTCTGGCCGTGGTGCTGAAACCCCCTTGGTGAGTTGGGGGGTGGGGGAGGCTGAAGCAGCCATTGAGAGACAAGGGGGTGTGACCGAGTCAGTAAAGCCTGGGACAAAGGGCTCCCTCAGAGGTGTGCCTGAGACCTCTGTCATAGGCCAGGTGGCCAGGGCCCCTACACTGTGACCTTGACCTCTGATGCCACACATGCCAGACGTTCTCATGCTCTGTCTTGAGCTCTGACCAAGGGCCAGCCTTGTCTCGCCCACCCCAATCCGGGGACCCCCCGGGCTGCGTGGTTGCAATTCAGTGTGTAGGGGGGTGGGGGAGAGCTCCGTGACATCCCTGCTTTATGCAGCAGCAGACAGCACCCCCGGTGTCTCGGTCCTCAAGGGAAGGGTCCTTCCCAGATGCACAGGCTGTGCAGCAGAAGGGAGCCCCTGGAGCATTGACTCCGACCCCCCTTGCAGACAGAGAGACAGCCCGGGGCAGAGCAGGCTTGCCCATGGCCGGCATTCTGGATCCCAGAATTCCCAGCTTTGGGGCACACTTTGATGTTTGGTGGGAACCATTGTGACCCCCGTGTCAGCTGCCCCCCTCCCTGCAGCAGTGTCCGCTGCTTCAAGCAGGGCACTGGGGACCCGAGGCCTTGGTCTGTAAACGAGGCTCTGCCATGCCCACTCCCTGCGCGCCCGCGGGCTCCCACACACATACCCCAGACAGGAGCGTCTTCTGGGCCGTGACGGGGTGCCGGGCCAGCGTGCAGACCAGACCGAGACCAGACTGGTTCTGACAGCGACCCAGTGGCGTGTGGGGTGGTGTCCACAGAGCTGCTGCACCCAGTACAGATGGGCATGCGTGACCACCACCCAGTAAAACTGCTCCCCGAAGCAGTGGCAGGTGGCTTGGCGTAAGGGACACAGCTAGCCAGCCTTGGTTTCACATTCCCCAAACTGCCCTGACCCAGGCTAGCCGCTGACTCCGGCCACACTGGAGCAGTGGCCTGGCCTGGGGGCCGGTGTGGGGCCCTGGGCTGGGGCGTAGAGTAGAGCCAGGGCGAGCCCTCACCCGCCACGGCTCGATTCCCAGCCGCTGGGCCTCATCTCCTCACCAAGGGCAAACCCAGGGCCGGTGGGGTGGCAGAGCCGGGTCGCTGAGGAAGCCTGGCTGCTGGGAGGAAGGGGCCGTGGGGCGTCAGCGGTCGTTGCAGGGGAGATGCGAACCCCATTTCCTCAGATTTCGGGAGTCACCAGCCCACGTTTCCTGCAAGCCCTCCCAGCGGCAGTGCCCCCCGATGCAGGCAGTGCACAGTGTGGGTGTCCCTTGCACCCCCGCTGGGGGGAATCTGACCCCCCACGTGGCCTCAGCCGGTGCTGCGAACACCCTTGTCGTGGGAGCCCGAACGCCTGGCGGCCCCCAGATGCCACTCGTAGTTTGCAGTAAACGGCGGCCGGCTCATGCAGGAAGGCGGAGGCCTCCTGACCGGGCGCGCAGCGTCATCCCAGGAGCACTCGCTCTGGGCACCCCATCCACCTCGGTGTGGAGCTCCCGGGGCTCAGAGTCGGCCCTGCAAAGCCTTGGCTGGGCTTTTGCTCAATCACTTGCCCGGTGGGTGGATTATTTGCCGTGTAATTGTCTTCCTCGGGGAAATTAATGATCTGGGCCTTGACTGGTCTTCATGAAAATCGTGCGAGCGGTAGAACCTGGCGCTGAGAGAGACTCGTACACCTCACGCCGGGAGCCCAGCGACATGGCCTCCCTGCCAGGCAGGGTCACCAGCCCCTGTCCCCCGAGTCCTCTGAGCCCTCCTTAGAGTGCGGGTGACTCAGAAGTTGCCCCTGGGGTGTCCCAGGAGTTGGGGTGCAGCTGTCCCCTTGGGGGGCCCCAAAGCCTGGCTCTGCAGTCAAGAGGCTGCTGTGTGACCTTGGCAAGATGGTCACTCTGAGCTGCCGGGTCCTGGCAGCGACGTGAAGGGAGTAACCAGGACCCGGTGGGACGTGCTCCCTGGGGGGCCTGTGCCCAGATCCAGCGTGCGGACCTGGGTGAGGGTCTGCAGAACTGTTGGTGGCCTGCCGCCCTCCTAGCACCCCCACCTCTGTGTCTCCTGCGTGCAGGGTGCTGCTTGGCTCTTCAGGCCCCTCCTCCCCTCTATTTATTCATTTGTTCGCCTGTGCATTCCCACTGGCCAATTCTCCAGGGTCCAGCCGGAGGGAGCCTGTGTACCCCTCCTGGTCTCAGCACCCTGCTCTGGGCGTTTCACTCCCCCCCCCTGCAGTCAAAGACAAAGGCCTCCCCAAGATCCTCCCGCACTGATCACCTCACCCAGCATTTCTCTGGCTTCAGCAATTCCCTGGGCTCATAATCCTACCCCAGGGCCTTTGCACTGGCTGTGCTTGCTGTCTCACCCCCCCCCCCGACACCCACTCAGCCTTCTCACCTCCTCCAAGCCTTGGCACAAACAGTCCAGCTCACAGAGGCGCTGTCTCTGTCCATTTGCAGTCCTAGCCTCTCCCTGTAAATGCTATTTAAACAGACCTACCCTCTGTATCAGTCTGTTTAAGCCTCTTAATCTGGGGTCCCCTGTGCTGAATCCCTAAGAGAAGAAAACTCTCATGCCTGAGGTTGGCCAGGAGGCCCAACCGAGGGGGCCAGTGTCACCGCTGGACCCTGTCTCTCCAAGTTGTTGTAAAGGACCCTTGGGCAGTGGCCCTGAGGGCATGTGGGTGTAGGCAGGAGCCAAGATCTCATGCATCCCGCTTCCTTGTCTGAGACTCCGCCACACTTCTCTGCAGTCCACCTGCTTGCACCCTCCCCCTCTCCCCTCCCCCTGCCCCCCTCCCCCGCCTCAGCACGCTGTTCAACCCCATCTCCAATTGTGTCCCAAGCTTTTCTTAATTAAACACTTGCCTCCTCCCTCTAGACCATGAGCAGCTCCTTCTCAGGGGAGAAAGGGAGAATTAACGTTAATTGAGTGTGCGCCACCTGCCACCTTGGAGCAGAGGAACGAACCCAGAGAGGTTATCTGCCCACACCCGGGGCATGCAGGGTACTGCCACAGAGCCAGTCCTAACACCCTTGCCCCCTGAGGACATGTGTGAGGAACATGCCTAGAGTCAGGGTGAGCGCACCCCTCCCCACCCAGCCTCACTGTGCTTATCTAACCTGGCACAGTGCCCACGTCACAGTGGGACAGAGGGTGTGGTGGGGAGGTGGGGAGGCAGGTGACAGAGACCCTGGGGACCTGAAAGCCACCCCTACTGCAGACTGCCCGGCCGGCCCTGTCATGCCCTCAGCCCAGGGCCCGAGTACTGGGCACATTTAGCGCCTCCCGGGGAGCTGAGGGAAGCCCCCCAGGCAACATGCTACCGAGGCCAAAACCATTTTCAGACCCTTCCTAGAGGAGCAGGGGCTGCTGGGAGCTCATCCCTCTCCCGCCCAGTCCTGGCCACCTCCAAGGCAGGTTACCAAGACCTGAGGAGGTTGTGGGGCTGATGAGGAGGATGCGGTGGCCCCCACCGTGACAGGCTGACAGAAATGCCATGTGGCCTTTGGGATGTGGGGCCAGACTGGGCCACAAAATGGGGTTCCAGACCCACTTAATTCCATGGCCCCATCAGCACAGTCCTTGCCCCTCACCATCGTTCCCTCCCAGCAGCCCCAACCCCTGCTCACGAGCATAGGACACGCACAGGTGCAGACACCAGGGGCCAGGCCACCGGGAGCGTCTTTCTTGTGTCAGAGCGTTGACATTTACTTCCTAAAGTGCTGCAGTCCTCCTGGGGGGAGGGAGGGGGCAGGCGGGGGCAGAGAAGAACTTAGTTGGTGCCTTATGTCATTTCGCATTTTTATTATGTTGCTAAATGACTGAATTGTAAACCACAAGATGCCACAGAGCGAGCTGCGTCAGGCCCTTGAAGCCCCCCCCACCCCCACCCCCACCCCGGCTGCTGTGTGCGTGGGGTGGGCAGCGGGTGCCTCACCTGCTCCACCACCACCATTCTGACCCGTCTTTAGCATCTTGGTCTTAAAACTGTCATGAGCCGGGCACGGTGGCTCGTGCCTGTAAGCTTCAGCCTATGAAGCGGCCGGGGCTAGGGATCGCGGTTCGAGTCCCGCCTGGGGCCCGTAGTGAGACCTAGTTCCAAAAAAATACAGCTGGGCGTGATGGTGCGTGCCTGTAATCCCAGCTACCTGGGAGGCTGAGGCTGGGGATTGCTTGAGTCTGTGGTAACCCGGGCCACGAGAGCCTACGGTTCCACAGGCAAAAATAGCAAGACCTAGTCTCAAAAAAAAAAAAAACAAACTGTTATGAGCAGAAGCAGAGTCACAGCAGAGGGAGATTTGTCCTCTGTCCCTGGGGTCCCCTTTATTTTATTTATTTATTTGTATTTTATTGAGTTTTTTAAATCGATTGCATATATACATACATATATGTATGCACGTATAAGACATCATTGTCTATCCCATCACTGTGCACCATCTTAATCCCCTGTGCCCTCTCTCTCCCCCCTCCCACCCTCCTCCCCCCTCTCTTGCTCTATGCTTCAGTTTTGTTGGCAGTTTTAAACTTTTCTTGTCTGTTTTCCCTCTAGCCCTCCTATGAGACCATCCTGTATTATTTTTTCTTTCTGGCTTATTTCCACTAACATGGTTCCTTCTAGCTCCATCTCCTGGGGTCCCTTGTAAAGAGGGAGTCAGAGGGGCCGCCAGTGTGTCCCCACAGACAGAGACTTTCATACACTGTGGCAGAAGCGGACACACTTGGCCATGTCAGGGCCACTTAGCAGCATCAAGTGCGGGCCGCTCATCACCACCACTGTCTTCTCACTTCTCATCGTCCCAAAATGCCATCTCCA
>PVHY01031262.1:0-12756 GCA_004024945.1 Uropsilus gracilis
GCTTTTTGTAATTTGGAGATATAACACAGCATGACAGTGTGAAGACACAAAGCATATTTAAATACACAAGCCAAAACTTGTGCGTGGCTCGGAAAAGAGATTAGCCGAGGCCACTGCCTTCCTTAATGAAAGAGATTCTGAAACTTTACAAATTCTTATAAAGAGTGTAATAATGAGGAACGTAAAGAGATTCTGTGACAGATCGCTGTAACACTCATAGCCAAGGCCATATCTCATATTGGTGGAAGTTTGGGAAGAAAATCATTTATCACTTTCCCCCCCTTCAAACTGCCAATCTACCTGAAGCTCTATTGATAAAACTGTCCTTGCACTTCACTCTGAGACACTTCACTGCTATAAGAAACTACCAGTTTCCGAGAGATGAACTGAGTGAAGATGAGCAAAAGACAGATATGTGGGCAAAAACCTTCCGTATTACTGAGGCAAACTCAAAGAGGGGAGCATCTTCCCCCAGAACCTGAGTTTCCTCCCGTGGCCTGGGAGTCCTAGTTGATAACTACAACCCACCACCAGAGGGCGCAGTAGAACTAAGTATGGGACACTGCACCTGGAGGGTCTATTTGGAATTCTTAGCCTGCTCCAGGGCTTCTGAAAAGCTACCCAATCCTTACCTCTTTAACCACATTAATTTTGTTTTTCTCCCCTATATTCAGGATTCTTAGGTTGATGACTATGGTCAAGTTCCTGATAGCCAGTAAACATCTAGAATGTATAGGCTAAATATGTGCACCATGATCAGCTGTATTTTTCTATGGGGATAGTTATAGTTTTAATAAAACTTTCAAAGGGATTTGTGACCTCCTCACTCCAGTAATGCTCCTTGGGAAGTGTCCAGTATAATGCATCCCCTTGAAGATGTAGGATGATGTTAGATACTAACTTTTTGACAGCTTTTCCAAGGATCAGAACCATCTTGCCAGCTACCCACATCAGTCAGATAAAGAACCTGAAGTTCCAGGAGAGAAAAGTGCTTTGCTGGGTCACAAAGCTGATGAGTGGCAAGGGTTTAGATTCCAGGAATGACTCCCTATGCAGTTGCTTCTCAGAGGAAAAAAAATGGGACACTCACTCAACTTTGAAGATGTAGGTCCTGCATGCATGTCTAACGGGGTGTTGGATGCAGGGATGGGGGCAGGAAAGGAAGCTCCCTGGTGATTAGCCTGGAGGTGGTGATGGTTGAGTTACTGGGAAATGGACAGTAAACAAAAAAATATGCCATTGAGAAAAGGAGCATGCAATTGAGAGAAACTGAGAAAAGTGCTATAAAGAAAATAAATTAAGAGGCAGCAACACAGAAAAATAGAAGCAGAAAATGGAGATATCTACAGATGGATTGACTAGGAAGGGCTGTTTGAGAAAAGAGCAGGGTAATAGTTCAAGGTAAAAGAGGCTGCTGTGGGAAGAGGTGGAAACAAAGTCTAGGGTACATCTGAGAGGTAGCCTGTGGAGGAGCTGAGAAGGGAATTTATGGTCAAAGACGAGGGTGGCGGAAAGCAGAAGTGATCCAGGCTTTCTAGGCTGGGTAAGATTTTATTCTTAGAGAAATGGGAAGCCATTGCTGGGTTTAGAGTGAGGGAAAACCACTCATTGAGATTTTCCTTACTCTATTTTTAAAATAAGTTTTAAAATTTGAAGCCGGGCATGGTGGCACATGCTTGTAAGTGACAGCTTATGGAGTTGTGGTGGGGTCTGGGGATCGTGGTTCTAGTCCTGCCCGGGGCAACACAGCGAGACCTAGTCCCAAAAAATAGCTGGGCATGGTGGCGCCCACCTGTAATCCTAGCTACCTGGGAAGCTGGGGCTAGGGATTGCTTGAGTCCATGGTACCATGGGTAACGTGAGCCTGCGGTTCCCTGGGCAACATAGTGAGACCTAGTCTCAAAAAAAGTTAATAATATGAAATTACAAAAATAAATTCATAACACAAAATTTATCATTGTGAGCATTTTCAAAAGTTTAATGTTTAGGGTTGTTCCGGACAGTCATCATACTGTGCAGTTTCCAGAACTCTTCACTGTGCAAAACCAAAGAACTTGACACCCATTAAACAACTCCTTATCTCACCTCCCTCCCCCCAGCCCTGATGTCACCATCTGTTTTCTGTCTCTATGGACTTGGTTACTCCAGGAATTTCATGTTAGTGGAAGTGGAATCATAGAGTATTTTGCTGTTGATATAATGTCCTCTAGATTCACCCATGTTGATGAAGCCTTCCTTTTTAAGGCTGAGTAATATTCTACTGTGAATCTATACCACCTGCTGTTTGTGCATGTGTATGTCAATGGAGGGCTGCTTCCACCTTTTGGGCTATCATGAGTTAGGCAGTTGTGAACATGGGTGCAACACACATCTTCAAGAAATTGCTTTCACTTTCCTTTTTTAAATGAATGATTTGGAAATGATGGCACAGGAGTTTGGTACACATTTCAAAAGATATAAAGTCACTATGACTAGAGTGGAGAAGAGTTGTGGATAGTGAAAAGAGCAAGGATCTTCCTTGGCCTGACCAGAAGTGGGATGACTTTAGAAGTTATCATGATTTAGATGGTATTTAGATAACAGGGGTGGCTGAGATGGTCCAGGCATAGTGTAGTGAAGAAAAGGGGGGGCTGGAATGGGATCCTGACAGTGAGAGTTAGAAGCCAGACAAGAGACAGAAATATGGACAGAGAAGTGAGATACATGGTGCCCAGGAGTGGAGAGAGCAGGGAGTGAGTCATCATGAAGTGGTCAGAGGTGGGCCCTGATGATAGGACGTCCAGTGCCCCCTCATTTGGTGACTTGGACAAAAACCGTTCCAACCTTGAGACAGTAGCAGAGAGTCTCATTCATTTCTCTCATCTGTCCTCTCTTGTGCCCTACATTCAGCTCTCAACATGAACAGTCTGGGGGCCCTCTTGATGCCCACTGGTCTAGCAGACAGGAGACCCATACACATAGGCTTGTAGTCAGAAAACGTTCTATTCTGTGAAATACCTGATGCCTGTGGGGGAACCCATCTTTTACCCACCACTAAAGACTGAGGAGCCAGTTAAAGATTTTAACTGCAGGTTACAGCCTTAGTCTCCATGATGCCAGTCTTTAGAAGCCAGGAAAATCATTGGCCCCCAGCATTTGCCCTCCTCTGTGCACACATAGCACTGACAATTCTTTAGGTCAAGATAGCTTTGGAAATGGGAAGATCTGGATCTATAAAAGAAAACCAGAAGCCCCTGTCAAAAATAATTACTTTTTTTTTTTTTTACAATCAATGACTCATAGTTCCTTTTATACTTCTATATATGTTGTTCTATAACAAAGTGTATAAACTGATCTCAAATTTGTGATGGGTGGAGCAATTCTTGCAGAGCAAGAGCTCAGACTATTTTCTGGGTTTGAAATGTCACTTAGATTATGTAATAAATTCTTTGTCTAACTAGCAATTTTTTTTTCAGTTAACAGAGAATATGATTGGGACACAGGTAAGAGACACAGATAAGGAGATTGGTCATTTTTGCAAGGGAGTGAATCTAGTGAGGATACATTGATTCTTCTGTGAGGTGGGAGAAGTCAGAGCAGGAGCGACGGGCTGGAGGTGTCTGGAAGAACAGGTTCAAAGGACATTCTTGAGCAGGTGTTTGGAAAATGGCACAATGAATGGATATCTGGGGAGGCGAGGCAGTTTCAGGTAGATGATAAGACCCCAGGTGTTACCTGGAGTGGGAGTTGGAGGTGGAGGAAGTGATCATCACTGAGAAAGAGAAGCAGGAAGAGAAAGGCTACAGTGATAGGTGGATCACCCACACAGATATGGAAGCCTGGAAGAAAGAGAGGAGTGGGAAGTGAAACAGGTAAATGGTACAGGGGTGAACTCCAGGATGACACAAGGTTCCCTGCAATTTCCTTACCAGGTTCTTATCACTTGAAGTCATAAAAAGTACTTCAAAGATACACACATGCAAGTGGGCAAGTAAGTGAGGCAAGTTTATTTTGGAAAGGCAAACTAAAGGTCAGGAAAAAAGAGAACAGAATAGGAGGACACCTTGGGCTGGCCAAGTCCAAGATGGGGTAAGGATAGATTGACCGAAGTGGATGTGTAGGGTACATATTTTAAAGCATTTCTTATGATTATTAATGAGCTCCCTCAAAGCCGGGCTGGTGGCTTGTGCCTGTAAGCTTCAGCCTATGAAGCGGCTGGGACTAGGGCTTGCGGTTCAAGTCCCACTTGGGGCAACACAGAGAGACCTTGTCCCAAAAAATAGCTGGGTGCGGTGGTGCGTGCCTGTAATCCCAGCTACCTGGGAAGCTGAGGCTGGAGATTGCTTGAGTCTGTGGTACCCTGGGCAACGAGAGCCTGCAGTTTCACGGGCAAAAACAGTGAGACCTAGTCTCGAAGGAAAAAAAAAAGAGCTCCCTCAGTCCTTAATTGGGGTTAGGTAGAGTCACAGAAAGGAGGGTTTCCTTTGTGTGGCTGTGCATGTGAAAGAGATGCCTTGTGCTGAGATCAACTATAATAAACCCAGAAAGTTGCCTTCTGTGATGTTAATGTCTTTGTCTCTTCTGATTCTAAGTGGAGGTGGTGGCCTGGTCAGAGAGTGGCTTTCTAAGTTTTAATGTTTCTGTTGGCTCTTCCATCAGTATCCATGGTCCTCTTCCTGGAGGTTCAGTCTCCCTGGCTCTCTGTCCCTGGGGGTCCAACTATCCTTGTACTTGGTCTCAGAAGGAGGGCGAGAAGTGATCCAAGAGGGGAGACTTTAAGGAAGGAGGGAAGTGACCAGGAGACTGGAAGATGACAGTATGGAAGAGGTCAGGGTGCTGAACCTGGATACCCAGATTCTTTAGTGTTGGGAGCTATGCTCTCATTACTCTATTTCTAACTTGTTTTGATAAGCTGCTGAACGTTTGCCTAATTGGTGTGGAAGGAAAAGGAGACCTTGACTGTAACATTATCTTTGTAAAATGCTTCTTTCAGGTCATACCTTGGCCAAATTTGAGCAGTCTTAGACTAAACTTGCTTAAGTTGGTCTCCTCGTAAAAATATCCTTGTAACTATATGACCCTGAATCAAAACTTCTTTAGTTACTGCTTGCTACATGTTTTTTTTTTTTTTAATTAAAGTCTGATGCTAAATAAACTCTGTGCCACAGTCCAGAGAGATAGGTTATAAGCCACTTCTGTCCAAGTTTCGGCTCAAGTGTCAATTCTTACCCTCCCCTTGGGGACCCTTCCGTCGTGCAGGGCTGGCTCACAACACTTTAGCATACTGCCAGGTGATTTGGGAACAGCTCCTTCCTGCTCTAGTCAACAAGACAGCGAAGTATCTGCACAGTCTAGTCTGTGAAATGGCTGTGCCAAGTCTGCTCCTGAAGGTCAAGTCAGTCTTTTCACCTCCCACCAATGACCAAGGAGCTGGATAAAAAGGGTTTTAGCAATGCTATTTTCAGCTTTTGCTTTTCATAGTGAATTAAAAAAAATTAATAGGACAAGTTTAAGCCAGGCATAGTGGTGCATGCCTGTAGTCCCAGCTACCTGGGAGACTGAGGCTAGGGATCACTTGAGTCCATGGGTTCGAGACAACCCTGGGCAACATAGTGAGACCTAGTCTCCAAAAATAAAGAAAGAAAGAAAGAAAGAAGAAAGAAAAAAGAAAGAAAAGGTAAAAGAGAAAGAAAAATGAGACACCTGCATAGTCACAGATGGGCAGAAGCACTGCTCCAGAATGAATTGCTTAAAAGGAACAGATTAAACCCCAGCATTGCCTTTCTCTGTGCATGGAGGGTAGCAACACAGCATTACTCTTGACATCTCCCTGTCAAGAGTAAGTACATTTTTAATGCCACTGACTCACAGTTCTACCTATATACACTAAATCCACACTTGTGATGGTTGGGACAGTTCTCAGAGTAAAATCTGTGGTCTCAAATCCCAACTTTGATGATCTAATAAACGCTTTGTCTATCCTTAAGACTTTCATTCCAGTTAACACTGAAGAGGATTATGAGGGGGCTGGGGAGTAGTGGTGGTGTGGGGCTTAATATCTGGAAGGTACCCTAAGCACCCAGGAGGTTGCCACTGACTTTCCCAAAAATACAGAGAATGTGAGAAGATCAAGGCTGGATTTGAGGAGGAATTTCTGACCGTAACCGGTTCTGAGGTATAAAGGCTGGCAGTGAAAGGTATGTTTTTCTTCCTGAAGAAATGGCCTCCACCCCATTGTAGGGGAGGAAAAATAATTTTCCCTCTTTCTCATTTCTTGACTGAGACACTCCTTGTAATAATAACAATAGAGTGTGAGAGAAAAATAAAAATTCACTCGCAAAGCCTGGCATGGTGGCGCATGCCTGTAAGCGGCAGCCTAGGAAGCCGCGGCTGGGGCCAGGGATTGAGGTTCAAGCCCCGTCAGGGGCAACACAGAGAGACCTAGTCCCAAAATTTAGCTGAACGTGGTGGCAGTGCCTGTAATCCCAGCTACCTGGGAAGCTGAGGCTGGGGATTGCTTGAGTCTGTGATACCCAGGGCAGCGTAAGCCTGTGTTTTCACAGGCAAATACAGCAAGACCTACTCTAAAAAAAAAAAAAAAATCACTCACAAGCATTACTACTGCAGACACAGGAAAGACCCAGGAACACTTAGGAACTCCCTGCATGGCCAGGTCACTCCCTAAATAACATCTTCAGCTAAAGTCAAAAGCTGTTGGTGGGGAAGGGAAGGCCAGTTTTGGAAGGCTACCAAGAAAGACACCCCAACAAAGTTATGATTGTTATGCAGATTAAAGCTGCTGCCTCCTTCACTGATAAAAGATCAAGAGATGTGGTCATCCTCCTCTTCTTGGAAGAATGGGAGATACTTACAAATTACGATTTTATACACACGAACACGCACACACACACACACACACACACACACTAATCTCACCAATGTGTGACTTCTCAGTGTTCAACACTTTTTCTGTGTCTGGTATTTCTCAAAAATAACCAGCTTAGAGCAATGCCAAAAGTCAATGGTATGTTTAGGTGACAATTTTTGCTCCCTTATACCACAATCCTTCATTTTCCTATCTCCCTCTGATTTTTTTTTTTTTTTCTGTAGAGGTTTTATTCATTCCACAGTAATCTCTTGAGCCCCAGTAAATGTGGAAGGGAAGAGACAACAGCGAACCATACAGAAAATGTAGCCGCCTGGAGCTGGCTCACTGGCCCATGGATTTGTTTAGGTGTGTTTTTGCGTAAAAGCTACCAGCAGGGTGAGTTACTCATGGCACAGCAATCTGGATGACGAATGAGTCATTCCTGTTGCTGGGGGCTGGTGGGGGGTGGGGGAGGTGTGTGTGTGTGCGTGCATGCGTGCGTGCGTGTGTGTGGGAGGTCCTGGAGGCAAAGAGAACTCCAGAACTCCCTTTTACTGTGCAGCCTGAACTAGCCACTGGCTTTTCTGAGACTTCCGGTTAGCTGATCTGCAGAGGGGAGTGATTCCTCATTCCCCAAATTGTTGTGGGAAGAATGAAAGTGTGCCTAAATAATTAAATGCCCTACAAAATATCACGGTTTGCTTCTTTCTCCGAGGATGGGGAGAACAGCACCTGCTCCCCTGGGGTGTATTAAATCAAGTAATAGGCATGAAAAGCTTAGCAAGTGCCTGGCACTGGGCATCGGCGGTGTTAGCCACTCTCATTGGTGGCTCATTCATCTCCAGCAACTGCTTGGCTGTTTCAGGACCAAGCTACAACACGAAGGGGAAATAATGGGTAACTGTGCTAGACCTGGGGGGGGGGGGGGGGGGGGGTTTGTGGTCAGGGTACTGGGCGCCAGGCCTGCAATCTGTCTGGGCCTGTCTGGGTGAGCAGGTCTCCCTCTCAGTGTCTCACTTTCTCGGTGGTGAAGGAGGAGGAAGTCCCTGGAGGAAGTCAAATAACTAGCTCAAAATAACCTTACGCTGAGATGTCTTTCCGGGTGGCAAATTTTGCTACCTACAGGAGAGCTACCGCTCCAGCTCTGATTTTGAAAATGTTCGTATCTGCAAGAAAATGGGAAAAACATTAAAGTGGAGCCTGTGTCTTCACTTAAGACCTACTCGTCATTGTCTTGTCCGTCTTGCCCAAGCCGGTAGAAAGCTGGCAGGAAGGACCTGGAGGGAGCTGGCAGGAGGGCAGGATCCAGACAGCCGCACGGAGCGTATGGTCGCGAGGGGGCGCCATCAACACAGCGGGAACCGGACAGAACCCGCTTTGTGGGACTCTTTCCTGGGTGACTCACTGCGGGGGTGGGAGGATGAGTCAGCCCTCCTTGGCTTCCTGCCCCCCCTCGCTCCCCGCCCCCCTTGCCGCGCCCTGGCCACCCCCGCAAAACTGACCCTTGGGAGAGGGCTGGGCCCCTGGGACTCGCCCTGTACCTCTGCCACTTGGCCTGGGCTCTACCCTTCTCCGGCTTCATTTTCGGCTCAGCCTGCACGTACCTCTGACCCTGCTAAGTGGCCTGCAGCTCCCCCATCTCTCCCACGGCCCCCCTGTGAGTGCTGGTCCAGCTGGGCTTGTATTGTTTCTGGGGACAGGGTTTCTGGAGAAACTCTGTGCTCCTGGGGGGCCTGCAGTTCCCTGGGGATTCCAGAGCTGCTGCCTCCCCCTTCCCCACGGCAAGGTTCCTTTCTTTCATGAAACAGATGTCCCTTCTGGGAGCTGTCAGAGGACCTGGGTGGCCTGTTCACCGGGGATCACCTGGAGCCCAGACCCTGCCTGCCTCCCAAGTAGAGGAAGGGGGGTTGTGTCAGAGATGAAAAGATGCCCCTCACTGTCCCGGTCGGAATTGCTTCCCTCAAGAACCAGTTTTGGGGCCACCACCTTGTCCTGGAGGGGGACCCGAGGTGCCTCTTTGTGAGAGGCCTGGGTCACGTGCTCAGAGGGAACACTGCCTTCTGCCCAAGTGAGAGTCTGATCTGGTCCTTGAGTGTGCTGGGAGCACTGTGTCTTTGCAGAAAAGTAAGGAGGCTGGGCAACCCTGGGCCTTAGCCGCGGGTTGAAGAAGGTTGCCAGGGAGAGCGTCTGGCTCAGAACCTCGGGATGCTAAAGCTGGGCCACGGCCTCATTCTGGAGATTCCACCCAGGAAGGGAACTGGCTTGTCCAAAGGCCTCAGAGAGTTAGCCCAGAACTCCTGGGTCCTCAAGAACTTGGGAAGGGCCTAATATAGTGCTTGAAACATAGCTATAGTTAATTTTATATGTATGTTTATATAAAATATGCATTTACATATGGCACTTTAAAGATATATATATAAACTAGTACACATCTTTATTATAAATATACATTTATTGTGTCTATTTATTTAATAAATATTTATTATAGATTCATTGTATGAGATACACAATACAGTATTATTATATATGTAATAATTAATTTTCATGGGGCATTTACTGTGCACCAGGTGTTTTTCCAAGTGCTCCATGTATTAATTCTCTCATTTGATCCTCACAACTTCTCTAAGACATAACTGCTGCTATTAATTCCATGTGGTGGCTGAGGGTATAGAAGCTCAGAGAAGTTAGATAACTTGAGTGCAGTCACACAGTCACACAAATGCAGAGCCCCTGACTTTAGAGTCTGTGTGCATGAGACTGACTTTGTTTCAGGGTAAGGGCACCCTGGGACTCCCAAATCTGCCCGCTCTAAATACCTTCCTTGTTACAACTGGAGATATTGGTGAGTCTAGTGATGTACTGGTAGTGGTTTGCCTCTTCAGGGAATCTGAGCTTGGGCGTTAAGCTAAAAGCCAATGGAGGAGAACTTGTCAGTTCCATCCTTCCTGCCAGGGAGAGACCCAAGCTCTATAGTTCTCCCAGGTATCATGGGATGCAAGAGTCACTGAGTGTCTCTGTTGTCAGCTACCCCTGTAGCCCAGGACCTGGTCCTTGGCCCCATCAGTCCTGTAGGCCACACTTGCTGCCTTGGGAGAATTGCCTTTAGCAGTTTCCTATATATCTCTTAACAGAGTGAGGCAGATTTGGGGTTTATCAGAATCATTTGGGGGAGCTTGGTAAGTACAACTGGATGTCTAGGGACCTGGTTCTGGACAGTGTGCCTTAATCTCACTGACCTTTCATTCCCTTATCTTTAAAATGGGTTTAATGTGGTTCAGTAAGACAGTCTGTGCTTGGGTGGTTGAATGTGTCAGTCACATTAAATTCCATTGAATTGGACAAATCGTGCTTTCTCCTAGTTGGCAGGGAGGGTTAATTTGTCACCCACAATATCAGCAGCTGGTATTAAAGTCCTGGACAATGGTGGGTTTGGGGATCTCCCTTTATCTTTTTCCATTGAATAAGAATGTACTCATGGGAGGCCGGGCATGGTTGCGTGCACTTTTAATCCCAGCCTAAGAAGGGAGGCTGAGACTAGCAATTGCTTGAGTCCATGGGTTTGAGACCCATCCAGATCAATATAACTAGTCTCAAAGAATAGCTGGGTGTGGTGGCACATGCCTGTAATCGCAGCTACTTGGGAGGCTGAGGCTGGGGATTGCTTGAGTCCATGGTACCCTGGGCAATGTGAGTCTGCAGTTCCCGGACAACATAGGGAGACTTAATCTCAAAAAAAATAAATAAATAAAATTATATATATATATATATATACTCATGGGGAAAGAGTGGGGATATTGGTTGTTTGCCATCTGCACCAAATGGAGTAGGTTATGTTGGATGAAGAATCACAAGCCCTGAAAGCTTTGAAATTTCCAAGGCAGAGAGTAATTTAATTGGCCAGAGAATGAATATTTCATACTGAAGAGGAACTGGAACCAGACAAGCTCAGAAAGAGAGGTTAGAATTGGGTGGAGGGGCAGACTGAGTTTCATGGACCTAGGGAAAGTCAACTGGGAGGCAGCCAGCTCACACCCCAAAGCCCAAAAGCGCCAGCACTGCTAAATGGCACCAGTGCAAACTTGAAAAACAAGGACACTCACTACCTAAGAGTGCCAAGACACCCCAGTCAAAAAGGGTTATATGACAAGCCATAGATGCTTGGAGGCACTAAAAAATATTTAAGACCCATCAGTCTGAAAGAGGAGAGACAACGAAAAAAGAAGACAGACAATGCAATAGAAACCACATCTAGTCACCACATGCACTCTGTGAAGCAGAACTTGTCCCCCAAAATAGCCAACTGAAACAAGACATAATCATCACAGTGGCAAAAGCACAAAGGCAAAGTTAACCACAACTATATAGACTTCAACATGCCATCTAATACTAGAACAGTAGTCACTTAATACATAGAGCAAGTCCAAAAGGAAAACACAGGAAGGAGGAAGAATACAAATAATCAAGCAAGCCTTAAGAAAAATAACTCACCAACAAAGGATACACAATCTGCAGAAAGCAACATGGATGACATGGAAGAAATGCTTTATATGTCAGACAAAGAATTCAGAATCAAAGTGGTAAAAGCCCTCAAAGAGGCCAAGGAAGAGGGGGGAAAAAAGGGAAAGCAAGAGGGTAGAAGCTTTTTAAAAGAAGTAGTAGAAAAATATAGAAAAGAATGCAGCAAAATAAGCAGTATCATTGACAAACAGAAAAATGAAATTGAAACCCTAAATAAGAAGTGGCAGCAGATGCAGTATATAAGAGGAGCAATAGAAGAGCTCAAAAATCAGGGAAGAGCCAGGAAAGCAGATTAGAAGAAATAGAAGAAAGAATCAGCACACCAGAGGATACTGAAGTAGAGAGAATGAAGAAAGAGAGAAAAACAAAGTAAGAAGACATAAGAAAAAAATCAGAGATTTGTCAGATACCCTAAAGAAAACAAATATAAGAGTAATTGGAATCGCAGAAGGTGAAGAGAAAGTCATAGGATCTGAAAGTCTCTTCAATGAAATAATGGAGAAAAATTTCCCAAACCTGAAGAAAGAAATGAAAATAGACATACAGGAAGCAAAAAGATACCAAATTACTTTAATGAAAGAAAAAACACAGCAAGACACATCATAGTAAAACTTTCAAAAACCAAATATAAAGAAAAAATTATGAGAATAACAAAAGAGAGGAAACAGAGGGTGCACCAAGATTCATAAGAAGCTACTAAGAGAACTGAAAACAAATATAGATGAAAACACATATATAGGAGGAGACTTCAACACCCCACTCTCAACAAAGGACAGATCAAAAAAAACCAAAAGCTACACAAGGACACAAAAGCCTTAAAAGAAGACCTAGACAAAATGGACCTAATAATATCTATAGGATGCTACACCCACAAGGAAAAGAATACACCTTCTTCTCAAATGCACATGGATCGTTCTCTAAAATTGACCAAACACTAGGCCACAAGGCAAACATGAACAAATACACAAAGATTAAAATAATACCAACTTTTTCTCAGACCATAAGGGTATCAAACTAGAAATCAACAATGAAAAGAAAGCAAGAAGAACATCCAACACTTGGAGACTGAACAACATGCTACTAAATGAAGAATGGGTAATTGAAGAAATTAAAGAAGAATTAAAAACTTACTTCTGAACAAACAACAAAGAAGACACAACATTCCCAAATGTCTGGGATGCAGCAAAAAACATATCTAAGAGGAATGTTCATAGCAATACAGGCCCATATCAAAAACCAAGAAACTAACCAAAAAACAACCTAATCTATCAACTCAAAAAATTAGAAAAAGAGCAGCAAAAAACCCCCAAACCCAGCAGAAGACAAGAAATAACAAAAATAAAAGAAGAACTAAATAGCCTAGAAGCCAAAAAGACTATCCAGAAAATCAA
>PVHY01031263.1:0-12794 GCA_004024945.1 Uropsilus gracilis
GGGGGGGGGGGAGAAGGGGGGCTGGCCTGCCTCCTGGCCACTGGGTGACTGGGGTTTTGCGGGGGGTTTTGGTCCTCCTGGCCACCTCCCACCTCTGACCCTGGTCCTGGCCCTGCCCTGCCCTGCCTGGTGTGTTGTGTAACTGCGAACACCTATAAAGACCCTGCCCAGAGGGGCCCAGCTGTTGTCTGGAGCAGTCTGGTTCCCCAGCCCCCTCCCTTGTGATGTGATTCTCAAATAGATCGAATATTAAAGACAACACCAGCAGGAGGTTGCTGACATGTGGGTAAAATAGGGGAAGCTACAGATGGCCCTCTCCTGCCTTCTCTCCCTCCTTCTCTGCCTCAGCCCTGACGGCTGGTCTCATCCTCCAAAATAACCTGCCTGACCAAAGCCTTGGTCTCGGGCTCTGCCTTCCCCAGGGACGGCTGTTCGGCTGCCCCAAGTGGGGGTGGAGGCTGGAATGGGGCTGCTTGGTCTGGCTTGGATCACAATTCCAAGAGATGCTGGGGGGCCCATGAGTCCCCAGAATGGGAGCCAGAGTTGGTCAGGTGCTGGGGTTTAGTCCGAGTCTCCCTACAACCCCGGCATGAGAGGATCCCCCCATCTTGTCTGGCTGAAACCCTGTGGCCACAAGCAGGAAACTTGCAAGACATTCTCACTGGCATCAGCATGGCCTGGTCTCAGGGGCCTTGTGGACCTGCCTGGGAAGCTGCAAGCGATGCTGGTTCCTCCAAGGGAGGGGGGCGGCAGGCTGAGGTCACTGCCCAAAGGTCAAGGTCGGGGGGAGCCCGGGTAGGCCCTGATGGTCACACTTCCTGTCCCGCTCCTCCAGGCCAGGATGGTGGCCGGTGCTTCTCAAAGCATCAGCTCTGGACAAGCCCGTCTTTTCCCGCAGGCAGTTAGTATGAGGGAGGCCAGAAGCGCCCGTGCTCGTGCCCACCCCAGCTCGCCCATGACCTGCCCTGACAAGTCGGATGATGCATCCGGTGCTGACACAAGTTTGTGAGCCGCTGCCCTAGGCCTCTGCTCCTTGCCTGCCTGCAGGCCTCCGGCCGATGGGCATTGTCCTGCCTGCCTGGAGAGAGGGCCCGGGAGACCGAAGATGACCTGACTGGCGGGAGGTGAGAAAGGGCTGGGCTCCTGGGAGGCGGGCAGCTTGCATACAGATTATGTTCTGGACTGGACAAGTCAGCTGCCGGGAATGTGAGCTGTTTGCCGAGGATGGGGCGGGGGTTCCCACGCCAGCGCACGCTTAATCCTGCATGGAGCTGAAATAGTGCTGTGTCACCCAGGGAAATGCTGATCCCAAGGCTCTGGCAGAGCTAGGGACCCACAGAAGACAGCGTGGCACCGGGCACAGAGGTCCACTTGGTGTTTACTCCGAGTGTAGGTCGAAGGATCGGTGGGTTTGGTGGCCCGTGGGGATTTGTGGGGGGCTGCGGAGACGTGTGGCTTTCCTTACGGATGTCTTGATGCTCGTTCCTCCAGTCGGAAGGCAGAGGTCAATATGTCCACCTACAATATGTCCACCCTCTGCAAGCCCTGGACACCTGTGCTGGGTCCTGTTGGAGAGCAGAGCTTGGGAGCCTGCTAGAGTAGCTGGGCCCTCTTCTCTCCTGGGGTGCTTTCTCCCACTGCACCGTGCTCCCATGTGCCCCATACCCATAAGACGCTGGACCCATCCGATGCCCTGTTCCCTGTAGACACGGGAGCTGGGAATACCCAGAACACCCTGGGGAAGAAGTCGTACATGGCCAGATCAAATGCTCCTGGTTAGATTTGCTGCTGGTGGCCAAACCACTGTCTTTCGGGGTCCTCTATACGTTGCCAGCGCTTCTATTTTTATGCCACACCAGTTATCAGCGCTGACAGTGGAATGGCTGGTTTGGGGGAGATGTGGTAGCCCTAATGGAATTAATTAATTGAATAATATTGCCTGACAAATGGCTCTGTGCACCGAAGAGAGCTTGAGACTTAATTACTGATGTCATTTATCTCTCTATTTGCATCCCCACAATAAGTACCTCGTTTCTCATTAACGCTGGGTCATCTTCCAAAAGCAAGAAAACAGGCCAACGTAGCAGGAAGGAGGAAAAAAATAGTGATGTCTTTGTTCCCTGCCTCATTATCCTGATACTTCATAACAGACTCTGGTAATTAGGTGGGCAGCCTTAGCGGGCTGACTCCTGGCCAACAATTACCTCAGAAAGAAGTGCAACCGGGAACATGTCCTGCCCTTGGGAGGAGATGAAAGGAAGTCTGAGCACAAAGAGGGACCCTTTCCTTTGCTGGCTGCGCGCACGGTTGTCACGATGAGTTCCCGGGCGGGGAGCAGCCCCAGGGACCAGCTTGCGCCTCGCCACGGTGGCGGATGTCCGCCTCTGCCCTCCTCAGCTGAGGTAATGGTCCTTGGTGCCTCCAGCCTCCCCGCCCCGGGAGACCAGAGCCTAATTAAACAGGGGAACAGGTGTAAGAGGGCCAGAGCTGATCTGACCAAATTAATTGCTGAGATTGAGTTTGCATCGGGTTATTGGAAACAGCGGCTTAGCGGCAGCTGGACTACAGCTAATCCCTTGCGCTCGCTGTGACTGTGTATAAAACACGGGACTCGCTGGAAACACAAACAAAGAGGGACGGGAGTGAAGGGGCGAGGCCTCCCGCTCCCTGCACCGTGAGCCCCGCCATGCAGAGTAGCCGCCTCCCTGACTGCCATCCCCCCCACCCCCCGGGCGTCCTGTTCTCTGCCCACCATCCCTGTGAGCTGCCAAGTTTCATTCTCGAAAAACGTGCTTGGCCAAGAAATTCAGTGATGCTGCGTTTTTGAATTGTGCTGAGGTCAGTTTGGTTTCCAACACTCTGGATTCTGAGGTCAGGCTCCACGCCTCTTCGGGGACGCATCACCCCCGTCCTCACCATGGGGCTCCCTTGGGTTCGTTATTGGCTCGAGATTTCTGGGTTCTACAGACAGATTTCTGGGTTCGTTGTTGGTTCGGCTTAAGTGCCCCTTGGTTTTGCTTCTCTCTAGTGACGACATCCACTCGTCTTGCTCCCCCTTATTGCACTCAGCATCGCCCCCTCCCGACCATAGTGTCACAGATGGCAAAAGCTGATGGTTTCTGATCGCTGAGTAGCCGAGACCCAGCCTGCCAACTCCGTCCCTGGCATTTGGCACATTACCACCTCTTGGTTGCAGCGACGCCGGCTGCCAGGAACAAGAAGGGCAGATATGAGGGCTGTTTCAAGGTCAGTGTTAAGCTGCCTTCCTTCTCTACTGCAAGAGCGGGCCTATTAGTTGAACCATGTTGCCCCCAAAGCTATGGAAGCCTGAAACCTGTGCCCTCACTTGGAAACAAGTGTCTTTGTAGATGGTCAAATGAAGATGAGGTCTTCAGGGTGTGACTCCTCATTCGACACAGCAGGTGTAGTTATGAGAAGGGAGTTGGATGCCTTCACGCAGGGCGGGAGCCACGGGACGAAGGCAGAGGTCAGGTGATGCTCTTACCAGCCGAGGGATGCCGAGATCGCCCTCCAATCAGCACGGCTGGGAGAGAGTCTGGGCCAGCCTCTCAGCCCTTGCAAGGACCCCACCTGGTCGACACCTCCAGCTGGGACCTTCTGCTACGGTATGTGCTGTGTGCCAAGCCATTCATGCGGTGGTATTTGGTCACAAGGCCCCAGCAAGCTGGTCCAAGTGGGTGCAGGTTTCAGTGTGCATGAAAATGCCATCATTGTTCTTCCTTGTGGGGTGCACAGAAGCGAGCTGGCGGGCAGGGCGGCAGGGCGGCAGGTCACTGAGTCCATCCGGCGTTTTGCCCTTCTGCCATTCGCCCCCATGACCCGCACTGTGGTATCAGCCCTTGCCACGTCTGCACCTAACTGGGCTGTGTAGGTGAGCAAACCTGGGGGTGCGCATGTGTAGGTGAGCAAACCTGGGCCGAGGAGGAGAGAATAAAAGGGCAGCGTTACCCTGGGAGGGGCAGGGAGGACATGAAGAGACCTTGGGGATAATGCCAGAGAGGGGGCCCAGAGAAAGAGCGTGACGATTCCAGGGCGGCCATACCGTTGGCCCAGCCTCCCTGCCTGGTGGCCTGCGTGCCTGGTTCCCGGAGAGCAGGAAAGCTGTGGAACCCGCCCAGGGCTCCACTGTTCTTCTTTAGCTGCCAGAACCAATGAAGAACCTCCCCGGGTTGGGCTGGGGGCAGCACAGGGTGCAATCCTGCCTGCTCGGGGCTGGGCCTAGGGGAGGAGGCACTGTGGTTCCTGGGCGGGAACGGCCAGCCATCTGCTGGGCAGGAGGTAGCAAGATGACCTCATGCTTGAGCGGTTCCGGAGGAACGCGTCTCGTATGCACAGGCCAGTGGAGGCAGCCCAGGAGGCCTGCCCAAGAAGGGCCGTCTCAGCTGACCGCTAGGCAGCTCCCCGGATGTTGAAAAAAAGATGGCGCATGAGGGGAGCCTGTGGGTGGAGAAGGCACAGGGGGTGGAGTGTCCGCTTCCACATACCCAGAGAAAGCAGCAGTGTGGCTGAGACAGCAACTGGGGAGGGGGCTCGTCTTTCTCCCCCTTATTTCACTCAGCATCGCCCCCTCCCAACCGTAGTGTCACAGATGACAAAAGCTGATGGTTTCTGATCTCCGAGTACCGTCTGTGGTGTGGACCCAGCCTGCCATCTCCGTCCCCAGCATTTGGCACGAAAGCCACAGTGGTGGCTACCATGGCCTTGTGTGTCAGACGTTGAAAGCGCTCATACCACCTGTCGAACCTGGGTGGGGCTGGGAGACGTCAGTGTAAACTGCCAGGATGCCCGGAGGTGGGGAGCAGCGAAGAGAACACCACAGCTGTCAGGAGGAGGAAGCTGTCAGAAGGACCTGCGGCCGAGGTGCTTCTGAGGAAAAGCTCATGCTGTGGCTCTAGAGGGGCCGAACTGGGAGGAACTGACTAACAGTGTTAATCCCTGATTCAAGAGCGAGATACCCCAGGGTTCCTCATCTCCCAGCCCATCGTTTTCATGTGACTGGACTTGGAGAGGTCATGTGTGGAAGCACTAATTCTCTCTAATGCGATTCTTTTTCCTTTGTTGACCTCAAGCAAAAGCAATCAGGTTTTTCAACCGAACAAGTTTTATTTGGAAACAAACAACAGAAAAGAGGGCGCACAGGAGCCTGTGTTCATGGTGAGACACATACATGTCTCCAGAGTCAAGGCTCACAACTGCTTAAATAAGCTTGGGGGACCTTCCTGCAACTCAGGTCTACAGGAGAGGGAGAGAGCACCCCTGTGCATGCAAGAAGTCAGGTGTGCTGGGTCCTGTGGTTTGTAGACTTCAGTGTGCATGGGTACTTTGTCTATCTTCCAGATGCATCTGTGTAGGGTTCTGAATATTAATATAATATATTATTAGTATAATAACACGTGGGTACAGAATTTGGGTTGTATTTATCTAGTTTTCCTGTTGGGACACTTCAGAATGATACAGGGTTGTGAGTGACATGGTTGAAAATTGTATTGGTGCCAAAATCACCCTGGTGTGCAGGGTCTGAGAGAGAGACATGCAAGAAGCAGCAAGAAGCTTCTAAAGGCAGATAAAAGGAGGGAGCAAGGATAGGAAGAAGGAAAAAAAAAGCAAAGGAAAGAGACGAGAATGGCAGACTGAGAGAACAGGTCCATAGCCTGACCAGGGGAATCCCCCTGAAAGAGAGTTGGTGGTAGCAAGGAGTCATGGTGGCTGGCAAAAGAGTAGCTGGTGTGGAAAGTATGGCACCGCAGCAAGGCGGCATAGTGAGCTGGTCCCTGGAGATGGCCAGGGATTTGGAAAGCTGATTTGTGTATCAGCAATTGTGGAAGAAGTTTGAAGAGCCTTGGGGAAGTGGAGCAGCGTGGAACACTGGAGAAGAAGTGAAGAGAAGATGCTGGAGAAAGACTGGACTTTGCAGAGTACCTGCCTCAGGTTTGGAGGGGCAAAGGGCACCATCATGGACATGTGTCTTTGGGACCTTTGGGACTGAGAATGGCGACTGGGGTAAGATGACTGGCCACTTGTGGTTTTGAGGACTTTTCATTTTCCTGTTGTTGAGCTGCATTTGAGTGGCAACTGCTCCATGCGGGTGAGGGAACCTGGGAGGCAGAAGCCACATTTTAAGAAGTTTTTTCCCTGTGGCTTGTTGGTTAGTGGCTTCTGCCCTTTTGCACCCTGATTTCAAGAACATTCTTCAGAAAACTCTGAATTCAGACCTCTTGCCCTGGAGACCCTGCTCCCACATCTTTGGACCAGGCTCTACTCATCAGCCATGGCCGCCATATTGAATTTAGACCTCTCTGACCCAGAGTCAGAGGAAGTAATGAAACCTATAGACCAGATCTAACCTATGTAGATCTTTTTGAACTCTAGCTTTGACAGTTCTTAGGTGCAGGTTAATCCAAGGGGCTGTAAACAGTGACTTGTCAAGGACTGACGATTAAATAAACTGCCTTGTTGATTTCAGTGATCGTTCTCTGAAAAAAGCTCTTGCTCAGGCAGCACTGGGCCCTGGTTTTGTGGACATGGCACCTATTATGTAAGAGTTCAGGTCTGCATTTCAAAAATGAAAAATAGCAATAATAATTAGTTTCTCTAGGCATCTTGTGTCCAAACCAGTCTTGCAAAACTACCTTTGGATGAGCTTTAAGTGTCAGCAAATCAGAAACATGTGGGTTTCATTTCCTTTGAAATACACCAGGGGAACAGGGGGTAGTGGGACTTGGCAGTTAGCATTCGAGGGCTTGCCAAACCCCAAATAGCTCACACCCTGTGAGAGCTGTTTTGTTTTGTTTTGTTTTTTTTTTCTGGCCCCCAGCAGTTTCATCTGGCCAGGTCAGCCAGTGCATTTCTTGCTGTACCATCGAGGTTTTCTGTAATCATCAGGCCATTCTCTTGGTCCACTTTAGTGGCCAGAAGGATGCTGTTAATACCACCCACACACTAATGGGACTTTGGAAGAGGCACCAATACTGCAAGGAGGTGATGACTTGGCTTTCCCTGTATCTGAACAAACAGCTCCTCTCTACCTCAATGGCCAGGCTTTTAAAACCCCAAGCAACGGTGAGAAAGGTTTTCCAACTTGATTTCTCCGTGGAAAAATATTTTGTGTTTGTGATGGATGATGGGACTGGCTCCCAAATGGCATTAGGACCCACTCTCCTCCAATACTTGTGCCTTAATGTGAAACAATCTACAGCATCCATTTACCCTATCAGTAGGTTCGAAGGTAAAGGGCCCCCAAACCTCCTGGGAAAATAAGATTTTCTAGTCCAGTAGTTCTGGTGTCTCCCCTAAGCTCCTGATCCTGGTTCACTAATTTCAGAGGAATCGTGTACTGACAGTCCCTCTGCCAGCCTCTGGCCTGTTATTTTTCTTTATTGATCTACTGATTCCATGTTGCACCAACCCTGTGTCCGACATCAACACAGATTGCCTAAAATAATAGTGGACATTCAATGCAAAAGGAAAACTGAACTTTGAAAAAGTAATCTTTGTACCTCAAATAACAAATTAGTGGCCTGCTGCATGTTCTATATGTATAGGTACCTACCCTCTTGGTATCCTCATCTTACCTAAGGGGAAACTTGTGGGGAGCCAGGTGCGGAAAAGTGAGGAAGGATGAACAAGGGAGATTGAATTTAGCCAAAGAGGCCGGGACTGAATGTGAGCATGAACCATCCAGCGAGTTTATTTGGTCTTAGATAGCTTTCATACAGTGTAAGAGAATGGCTTACCGCATGTTACACATGGACAGGAAGAAGTATCTTAGGAAAAATCAGATTAGGCAAAACACTAGTTCCTGTGGACTACCTGGGGGCAGGGGACTCATTCATGAACTTGCTGTCTCTTAGGGAATTTCTCTAAGGGTTTATGTTGGAGGAGTGGGGATGCACTCACTGGGAAAGCACTATGCTAATTTCTATCTTCAGTTTACTGAAGTCAGATAAGGTAGCAAATGAAGTTTTCTTCATTCACAGCATGAGTTCTGGCCAGTTATTGCAGCTCCTAACAGCCACTGAGGTAGCCTGGAGAGACTAGTAATACACAAATCATAGCCAGCAAGTGGCCTTTGAGTGACTGGGCCCCAGAGATGTTCTTTTTGGTTTTCAATGCGGCTTCTTACTCGAAAGTGGTGGCTCATTGCATGTGTCAACTTGGCTGAGTCATGGGGTGCCTTGAGACTTTGTCAAACATTATTCTGAGCTTTTCTGTGAGGGTATTCTTGGATGAGAGTAACATTTAAATCAGCAGAGTGAGTAGAGCAGATTGCCCTTCCCAGTGTGGGTGGGCCTCAGCCAATCAATTGAACTCCTAAAATAACAGAAGATTACATGTCCCTGATCTTGAGCACTGGCTTTTCCTGGTTTTCAGTCTTGAACTGAAGGACACTCTTTCTAAATCTTGAACCTGCAGACCTCTGACTGGAGTTGCAGCAAGACTCTCCTGGCCATCTGGTCTTTGGACTGGCACTGGAACTACAACAGGGGCTATCTTGGTTTACATCCTGCCAATTTACCATATATATATATATGTATATATATGTATATATATGTATATATGTATATATATGTATATACATACATACATACATACTTATATATATGTATATATATATATATATATATGTCACCATATCCTACATGGTCTACCGGGCAATCCTGAAAGTACTTGGTCAGGTACTACCATTGCTGCCTATCAGGTGATGGGAAATCCGCAATGTTGGGAGCTGCGGGTGGGAAAAAAAAGAACAGATGAAAGAGGTTGATAACAATCTGAGACAGAGGTGAATTCACATCACAGATCAGGACTTGTTGAACATAAGCCAAACTATTTATTGTAAGTTTTAGGTTCCCATATATACCTCGGCAAGGGAATGATTACAATGAAGGAAAAACCCAGGATCCTGTGGTATGCACATATGGGGTAGGAGGATGGGGGTTTATGACCTAACAGGAAAGATGCCTGTAAGGGTAGACACCTTTATCTTTCAGGGATGTTTCTCTTTGGTGGGACATTCCTAGGAGGTTAGGGGGCTGCTGTCACAGATAAGTAACCATCTCTGGTTTGCCAGAGACTGATGGGAATAGATAAAAGCATATCTCTTTATCTATTATCAGCACCCCACAACTCCAAGAGTGTGCATGTACACAGGTGCATGCAAGTCCACATGGATTTGTCCTACATGGCAGCCATGAAGGATAGCGTAAGGTTCATTTTAAAGAATCTTGCATTTCTAGATCCAAGAGAGCAAGCCCTCCTTCACTCAGAGAAGTCTTCCTCTGAGAAGCAGGCTGAAGAGGGGTCTCTGTTATTATTTATTCTTCTAATTCCACAGTGTAAGTTCCAGCTATGGAAAAACTGGAAGGAACAGAACCTCCAAATTTTCCCTGGAGATAGGGACACAGGGAAAACATCCTTGAAGATAAAATTACCCTCAGAATAGTTGGACATTGAACCAGATATATGGCTAGGAGAATTTCTGTGTCAGCAAGGGCAAAATCTCATTAATTGTTAGTGGAGGTAAACTCCATTCAGCGTGCCAAGACTGTTGACACTGATTTCAGATCATTTGTCCTATTCAAAGTCCTTTGCTGTTGAGACATTTTGTTTTATTTTTAAATTTTAATTAATTTTTATTGATTGCACACACACACAGACACACACACATATATATTACATCATTGTCTACCCCAGGGTTCTCCCACCACTTTATCACCTGTGAACCATCCTAATCTCTTATGCCCTCCCCCTCCCCTAGTTTTACTCCTCCCCCTCTCTTGCTCTATGCTTCAGTTGTGTTGGCAGTTTTAAATTTTTCTTGTCCATTCGCTTGTTTGTTTTCACTATATCCCTTATATAAGTGAGACAATCCCATATTTCTCTTTTCCTTTCTGATTTATTTCCACTAACGCATTTCCTTCTAGCTCCATCTATGTTGCTGCAAATGACATAAGCTTGTCTTTTTTGGTTGATGAATAATATTCCATTGTGCACATAGACCACATCTTTTTCAGTCATTCGTCAGCTTTGGGGCATTTGGGTTGTTTCCATATCTTGGCAATTGTAAAAAGTGCTACGATAAATATCTAGGTACCTGTGTGAAACATTTTGTTTTATAAAGTCACCTCCACTTCAGGGTCCAGAAGAAATAGCAGGTCCCCTTATCTTTACAATGCTTTGACCTTTACACCCCTCTTGCCTTTCCAGTGCTCAGCTGTAGAGGAAGAGCTGGACTCTTAAAACGAGCACATGTGTCCTGAATGGTCTTTGTGAAATCTGGTAAGAAAACAGGCAAAGCAGAGAACTTAATTAAACTTATAAGTGGAAGCAGCTGGCCCTTTAAAGCCAGCCACTCATCAGGTTCATCCCAACCCATGTGAGAAATAGCAAAACCAGGCTATCTTAAAAAGAGGCAAGAACAGATTAATTCACTTCCAAAAAGAGAAAATGACAAAAGCCGCTGAAAGTACAAGGACCCTCTTTGGTAATCTTGCCACACAGTCCAGTCTCTAGTCCCAAAAAGCTGCACATGGGTCCCTGTCACATGTGTCCACAAAATGGTAGCTGTCCCACCTTTAAACCAGATGAGGAAACCAAGATGGCGTCCATCATCCTCCAACGGGCATGGCTACAGCCTTCTTTAGTTCAAACCAGCAAGACTCTTTAGTAACAGCAGCAGCAACCACTTCAGACATCTGATGATGAAAACAGCAACACTCCAAGTTCTCTTCAGGTTTCCAGACAATTCCCAAGCTTTGCAGTTTCAAAGTTAAAGCAAGTTTTCAAGTAGTGAGTTTCCAAATCAGCTTACACAGGTCACAAGTTTCTCCAGCATGCTTCCCGGGGCTTACAGGGGTGTAAGGCCAAAGCGTTGTAAAGATAAGGGGAGACGGCTATTTCTTCTGAACCCTGAAGTGGAGGTGGCTTTATCAAACAAACATGCACAAAGCACGCACATGGCAGCACTAGCTCCAAGACCTCCAGCCTCCCTGCTGCTTCTCTGCTCTCTCCCTTCTCCAGGTTTCTTTCTCTTAAATCCCCTCTCTCTTCCTCTCGCAAGAAACCTTGGCTTCCCTTCTCCAAGTCACTGCTCACCAGGGCACAATGTCTGCTATCCTAACACAGCATTAACATGCTGAGGCCACGGCCCCCCAATTTAACCACAACACCCCTGTCAATCGAAGGTGAAGGATGTTTGATAGATGGATGCTTATATATCTTGAACAGCTCTTACCAAGTGGTCAGAAGGTCAGTGGGAGTGGCTGTGGTCTCTGCAGGGAGGAATTCTATTCTGGACTTTACCAGATCCTCCCACCCTCCCCTGTGCTCAGATCTCCAACCCAAATACTGTTTGAAACACTACAAAAAAAAAAAAAAGATATGGGGGTGGGGAGGGGAGGTCCATTGGCATTTAGTTCATTTTCTCCATTTACGATCTTTATTTTTTTTGAGACTAGGTCTTGCTATTTTTGCCCGGGGAACCGCAGGCTCTCATTGCCCGGGGTACCACAGACTCAAGCCATCCCCAGCCTCAGCCTCCCAGGTAGCTGGGATAACAGGCGTGAGCCACCACGCCCAGCTATTTTTTGGAACTAGGTCTCACTACAGGCCCCAGGTGGGACTCGAACTGTGATCCCTAGCCCTGGCCGTTTCATAGGCTGAAACTTACAGGCACAAGCCACCAGGCCCGGCCTCCATTTAAGATCTTAACATCCACCCCCCGCATCCCTCCCACTCCAACACACGACCCCGGAGTGGAGCCATCGGCAACGGTGCCCACATCTGCTGCCCATGGGGGAGCTTCCTTGCAGCCCCCTGGAGCCAGGAGTCAGATAAAGAAGGTTTGAAGAATGGGCCCCCACTTGAGCCTCCTACAGTGCATTCTTGAGCGGGAGAGAGACCAAGCTCCAGGGTGGCTTCCTCTGAATGTGTTCAGCCCCCAGTAGCTTGAGGGGTTTATTTACTTTAAAAAAATTCATTTTGTAATTTTCACACAATATTGGTCACATTTGTATGGTTGTTGTTCCCCTTAGGTTTGGACCTCCCTTCTGTATCGAAACCCTTATCCCCCACCGGACCCCTCCTTTCCTCCTTCCCCCACTCCGGTCACTCCAACTCCTCCCAGCCGGGACTGTCTCCCCCATAACAACAGGCAGGGAACAGTGCCCACCATTAGGAAAGAAAGGGTTTATCTTTGCAAAGCAAGACACAGAAGGGGGAAAAAAAAAGATGTGAGTCAGGTTCTCCTGAGTGTAACAAATGCTTGAGCCAGGACCTTGAGAGCTTCTGTTTGGAGGAAGAATTTAACCCTCCATGTCTCTATAAAAACCTGGCTTCAGGTTCTGTCTCTGAGCCTCATCCTGCCACATTATCACACTGTCACAATACAATATTGGTGACACATGCATGGTTGTCATTCCCCTTAGGTGTGGCCTTCCCTTCTGTATCATACCCCTTATTTCCCACCCAACCTCCCCCCCACTTTCCCTCTTCCTCCCTCTGGTCATTCCAACTCCTCCCGCTGCAAACTGTTGGTCCATGCTTGGCCCACTGGTCTTCTCTTTTTTCTGGAACTCTGTCCTTTTCCTGGGTGTGGACTCGCCCTCCTGGACAGTAACAGACCAGGCTGCTCAGGTCTCCAGGAGTAACTGAGGCGGATAGTCCTGACAGGCCGAGCATGTCAGGAACTTGTTGTAGGGCAGATATGTAGTGTGCCATCTTGAGGATTTAGATCCCTCCTTGGGTCTCAGTATCTTAGAAGCAGAAGCCCCCTG
>PVHY01031264.1:0-12761 GCA_004024945.1 Uropsilus gracilis
AAAAAAAAAAAAAAAAAAAGTCAAAGACTTGTACAATAAAAAGTACAAAATATAGCTGAAAGAAATTAAAGCTATAAATAAATGGAAAAACATGCCATGTTTGTGTATCAGAAGACCTAATATTGTTAAGATGCAAATATCCCCCAATGGATCTGCAGGCTCAATGCAATTTCTATCCAAATCCCAATTGAGGAGCATATATTTTTGTCTCCTTGCAGAAATTAATAAGTAGATCCTAAAATTCACATGGCAATGCAGGAGACCTCTAAAACAAACAAGCTTGAAAAGGAAGAACACAAAGAGTTGGAGGATCCACATATCCTGATTTCAGTGTTTACTATAAATTTACAGTAATAAAAACAGTGGCAATGGCAGGAGAATGGACATATACATCAATGGAATAGATTTGAGAGAACAGAAATAAGCCCTCATATTAATGATCAATTGACTTTTTTAGGATCAAGCCATTTATTTTTATAAGAATGTCAAAGCAATTAGATCAAAAAAAAAATAATCTTTCCAACAAATAGTTGGAGTATATAAATATATACTAAAAATCATTGAATTGCACACTTTAGATAGACGAATTTTTTTTTTCTTTGAAACTAAGTCTCACTTTGTTGCCGGGGAAACCGTAGGCTCATGTTGCCTGGGATACCATGAACTCAAGTGATCCCCAGCCTGAGCCTCCCAGGTAGCTAGAATTACAGGCATGTGCCACCACGCCCACTATTTTTTGAGAATAAGTCTCACTATGTTGTCCTGGGTGGGTCTCGAATCCGAGGACTCAATTTCTAGACTCAGCCTTGCGCTTCATAGGCTGTGATTATAGGCATGCGCCACCGTGCCCGGTCTAGATAGATGAATTTTATGATGTAATTATATGCCAATAAAGTTGCTTAAAAATATGCCTGATGCTACTCCTCTGCTGACCACCCTCCAGCAGCTTCCCAAATCATCTGGGGTAATGATTCCTGAGAAGGGTGAGAGAAGAGAAAGGTTTTGTTCCAAAAGTGTTTAGACACTAGCTGGAGATCTTTTTAGCTGTCCTTTTCTTTCTTTTTTTTTTTTTTTCCCCCAGAATGAAGAAGAATTTATTGCTGTGAGCCTCTGGGCAAGGCTCACTAACCCATGGTGGGGGGTTAGTGAAGTCACCCTTTTTAGCTGTCTTATTTAACAGGGTGCTACTGGCATCTAGTGGGGAGAAGCCAAGGATACTGCTTACCATTTTACAATGCACGAACAGTCCTCTACAACAAAATTATCCAGTCCAAAATGCCAGTAGTACTGGCATTGAGCAATCTTGATCTAAAGTAAAAAGCAAGGTGCATCTTTACATTATTTGGTCTATAAATCACCATCTGATCTGCTGCTTGTCGCTGCTACTGTCAGCTCCCTTCACTCTTCATGCTTCCCTCACTGTTTCTCGAATTCACTAGACACATTTAGCCTTGGAGGCTTTTCACATGTCAGTTCCTTTGCTTAAGAGCCTCTTGTCTCATAAACACATGGCTAGATCTCCCCTGCTTTTCAAAGTTTTTGAACAAATGTCCCTTCTCAGTGAGATCTGTCTTGACCATCCTATTTAAAATGACACGTTTGCAGGCCTAGCAATGCTTCTTGCCCTGTTATAAGTGATGGCGAAAACAGTTTTTCATGTGCCTATAGACTATCTGAGTATCTTCTATTAAGAAAATGTCTGGATTTCCCCCCCCCCCTTTTTTTTTGTTGGAATGTACAAGTATGTTGTATATTTTGGAAATTAGCCCCCTGTTAGATGTGTGATAACGCAAATATCTTCTCCCAGTCTGTTGCCTTTTTGTTTTTGTGATGGTTTCTTTTGCCCACTACTGTATTTTATTTTTTTTGAGACTAGGTCTCACTATTTTTGCCCATGGAACCACAGGCTCTTGTTGCCCGGGGTACCACTGACTCAAGCAATCCCCAGCCTCAGCTTCCCAGGTAGCTGGGATTACAGGCACGTGCCACCACACCCAGCTATTTTTTTGGAACTAAGTCTCACCAACGGCCCCGTGGGGGCAGAACTCGAACCGCGATCCCTAGCCCCGGTCACTTCATAGGCTGAAGCTTACAGGCATGAGCCACCGTGCCCGGCCTTGCATAACCCAATTAAAAAAAATTAATAATACACCCCATTTTTTCTTATCCCTCCCAAGTCGTGTAACCTTATTTTCTATTAAGGGCCACCATACTATATTTATCTACTTTATATATATAAATGTCATTCAACTATTAGTAATAACTGCATTATCAAATTGTAGTAGCTGGCATCAAAATAACTGAGAGCAAACAAAAAGCAAACAGGAATTGCTGATCTCAATAATTTAATTACCTTTCGTAGTTTACAAGTTTTGGTCACTGCTCTTAGGGTAAAACAATTTGTGTTCCTTTTCAATTTCACTTGGAAATAAGAATTTTTATCTGAGCAGTTAACTATGTCCCTTTGAACGACTGTTTAATGGCCTAATGTTCCTGGCTAATACTCAATAAAGCTGAGTTCAAGCATCCTAGTACTTATCAGTGCTAAACTGCAAGCCTTTAAGAGCATCTCATCAAAGAGATTGTTTATTAATAAACTGGCATCTGTTTTGTTGTGAATGGATCCCAAGAGAGCCAGGAGAATTAAGCATAGAAGATATTCCAGTTCTTCCATCCACAAGAGACATTCCTCTTAACTCCTAACATAAGGCTATTAACAAGAGGGAGAAAGGGTGCTAATTTATTGGGTACCAGTAGACAAAGAAATGCCCCAGGCAATTTGCAGCAGGTACTTTAGGATGAAAAGACTATGCTGGGAGAAGCTCTAATTAATGGGAGATTCTTGGCTGATGAGGAAAATGGTCTAGTGGAACACTTGAGAGTCCTTTGAGGGTTGTTTGAGAAACAATTGGCCTCTTTGAAACTCTTCCTGCTGCAGAAGAACTTACTATTGTGAATGAATTAGCTATATGAAGATATAAATTGTTAAAGAACTTCAACTTCAGTAATTAAGTGGGCAAAGAATTTGAAGCAAGAGTGAGTAGTAAACAATACATGCAACATTCCCCCTGACTAGTAATTAGGGGGGGAAATTCAAAAGAAAGCACATTTAAGATTTCATTTGTCCCTTCTCAAATAAAGAAAACTATATTTAAAAGAATAACCCTATTACTGATGCAATTATGATAAAACTAAGTGAGAATATTAATGAAAATAGGAGTATCATTTGAAAATCAAAATAGCCATAGCTAGTAATAGTCATTTTCTATTCAATGACTTTTGGTATATTTATACAGTTGTACAACCATCATCAGAACCTAGAAATAGTCTTGAAGCTATTCACATCCTTGAAATTACTCTTGCATCAATAATTCACCATTATAGTTATCCCTTAGTGAGAACTAATTAGAACCAAAAGTTTTAGACATTATTTTTTCCATTCTCTCAACAAGAGGTCAGGGACCAATTCATAGTTCTTCACCATTTGAGATTAAGATCAGGAAGTAGAAGCAGCTAATGAAACCAAGAAGCAGCAGCTAGTGAGACAAGAGAAAGAGTACAGAGAATGTGGAGTCTTAAAAGTCAAGTGAAAAATGGGTTTGAAGTAGGTGGGGGTCAAATTGTGTCCAATGCTACTGAGAAGCTGAGAAAGATAAGGACTCAGTAATAACCATTAGATTTAGCAAGGTGCTGATCACTAGTAACCCTGAGAACAGGTGAGTGGAGTTATAAGCATAAGAGCTTGCTTAAAGTAGGTTGAAGAGAAAATGAGAGAAAACACAATAAACTTTGAGTACATATACCTTTTTTTTTTTTTTCCGAAACTGGGTCTCATTATTTTCGCGCGTGGGACCGCAGGCTCTTGTTGCCCAGAGTACCACAGACTCAAGCAATCCCCAGCCTCAGCTTCCCAGGTAGCTGGATGACAGGTGCGCGCCACCACACCCAGCTATTTTTTTGGAACTAGGTCTCGCTTCGGGGCCCAGGCAGAACTCAAACCGCGATCCCTAGCCCCGGCCGCTTCATAGGCTGAAGCTTACAGGCACGAGCCACCGTGCCTGGCCTTGAGAACATATACCTTTATAAGGGATCTTTAAATTTTTTTTTTTTCCGTAAAGAGCAGCTGGAAAATTAGGTAATATGCAGAGGGAGGTGTGAAGTTCAAGGGAGATTTTTCAAAGTAGGAGAAATTATAGTAAGTCTGTAAGTTCATGAAAAGAATCAAATAGGGAAATTTTGATGACATAGCAGTGAAAGGAAATAAATGAGCAAATGAGCTAAGTCCTGCAGCAGGTAAGAAATAAGATCTAGGGTACTGGATAATCCATTTCAGTAGCTACAAGTAATCCTGAAGACTCAGATCTTGCCTCTTTTGGGCCTCTTTATGGCACAAGCATGCCTTCTTCCTTAGCACTTGTTGCAGGGATTAACATCTTTGCCCTAACATCCTTGGCTGAAGCATATCACTGAGCTAGATGGAATGCTCTCTAAGTAGTCATTTGGATGTCTTAGCCATGTGGAGTCTACATCTCTACAGTATCTCCAGTGCAAGTTGTTCCTGTGAAGAGCCCCCACTACACAGAATGGTGCTCTACCCTCATCAATTGGCAATAAAGTTAAGTGGATATCAGATATTTGGAAAAAAAATTTAGACCGGGCACGGTGGCTCGTGCTTATAAGCTTCAGCCTATGAAGCGGCCAGGGCTAGGGATCGCGTTTCGAGTCCCACCTAGGGCCCGTAGCGAGACCTAGTTCCCAAAAAATAGCTGGGCGTGGTGGTGCGCGCCTGTAATCCCAGCTACCTGGGAAGCTGAGGCTGGGGATGGCTTGAGTCTGTGGTACCCCGGGCAATGAGAGCCTGCGGTTCCACAGGCAAAAATAGCAAGACCTAGTCTCAAAAAAAAAATTTTTTTTGTCTCCCCTCATAGCTTTGGTTTCATCCAGGAAAGCTAAGTGTAAGTCAAGAGGAGTATATTAGTGCATACTTGGCCAGTGGTAGGTCCAGGGGTAGGCATATGATCTAATCCCATTAAATCAAATCCTTTTAAAAGAAATGCTAGGGTGCCGGACATGGTGGCTCGGGTGCCTATAAGCTTCAGCCTATGAAGCAGCTGGGGCCAGGGATCATGGTTCAAGTCCCACCAGGGGCACGTAGCGAGACCTAGTTCCAAAAAAATATAGCTGGGTGTGGTGGCACGTACCTGTAATCCCAGCTGGCTACCTGGGAAGCTGAGGCTGGGGATTGCTTGAATCTGTGGTGCCCCAGGCAATGTGAGCCTGTGGTTCCACAGGCAAAAAATAGCGGATCTAATCTCAAAGAAAAAAAATCTTGGGACAACAAAAGAAGTCAGTCTCATGATGAAGCCAACATTTTAGAAAGGAGAGCTAAAGGATGAAAAGAAATCAGACCTTGTTGAGTTGCTGCATCTGGTCTTAGGTAAAGTGCAGCACAGTTGTGAACAAAATTTCAGTTATATGGAATAGTAATTCCTTTTACTGCTTATGCCAGTTTGAGTTGGACTTCTTTTATTACTTGCAACCAAAACACCCTTACTGAATGAAGAACAAAGACAAAAGTTCTCCACTGGGATATATGCTTATTATTTATGTTTATTATATATTTATTATTAACCATGTTTATCACACATGGGTTTGCTTAACATTTGCTAAGCACTAGGGAAACAAAAAGGAATACGAAGAAGCAAAGAGTTTTTTTGGAACTAGGTCTACACAGTCTAAAAACAACCTGGAGGCACCTTCTCCTTCACAGGCTCCTTGGCCCTTAGTTCTCTTCTGTGACCTGAGTGATTCCATCATTCTCTCAGAGTTACCTCCTCCTGCCTTCACCAAATGGGACCTTCCCAAGTCAATTTCATCTCAAAGCAAGGTTATCTTCCCATTTCTCCTTATCTTTGTCTCTATGTCAGCTGGAGATCAGTTGTGGAAACTGGTACTACTCTTGGTATTTCAAGCAGGAAGGAATTTAACCCAGGGAAAAGCTGTTTTAACAAACTACTAGGAGAGCTGAAAGATTGAAGAGCAGGTAAAAGTCATCACTTGCTCTTAGACTTGTCACTAGCTTTCAGAGAGTCAGAAATTTGAGGAATTACAATGATTTCTGTCAACCAAGGTAAGTAGTGGGTGACTGGTGGAAAAATACTTGCAAGACCCTGAAAAACACCTCATCTTCCTGCTGCTGCTTGAGGAGCAAGAGTATATGACTTGTTTCTCCTTTGCTTTCTGAATCTCATATAAATGGTTTTCATTAGCTGGCACTAGCTGTAACTCCACTGGTAAAAGATGCTGGAAAATATATATACTGTATTTCCAGTTCCTATGATATAGGGGAACAGTGAAGGAGGGAGGTAGTATGATGTTCCAACACAATCTAACATACTCACCCACCAAAGGAAGAACTGAACTACTTTCTTTTAAGGGTTTGTTTGCTAATCACAGAGTAGATGCTCTTTGAAGACAATAGGGATGTTTTTTGAAGCAGATTTCTAGAGAGAATATTTAGCCCAAGAGGCAGCAGATCATACTTAGATAAAAGAGTAAGTCACTCGCAAATAATTCATGTAGTGCACTCCACCCTCGTGTAATGAGTTATGGAAGACTGCTTGTCTCTCCTCATTCACCATAAAACAAGCCAGCCTGATGATATAATGTGCATCTCCTGCTGATACAGAGCCCAAGGTTCAGGGCAAGGCTTACTGGAAAAACACATATGCTGAGGAAACGTAAACTAGTTCTCTCTAAAGGTATATAAGTGAGTCAGCAGGTATTCAAAGAGAAAAACAGGTTCTCTATAAAGGCTGGAGTCTAGGGTCATCATTAGCAATGAATATTTTCAAGCTATGAAGGAAAAAGTATTTGAACTTAGAATTACTTGAACAAAATAGAGCCAGTCTCTAGTTACAGGTAGTAAAACAGATTTTATTAGGCCGGGCACAGTGGCTCATGCCTGTAAGCTTCAGCCTATGAAGTGGCTGGGGCTAGGGATTGTGGTTCGAGTTCCGCCTGGGGCCCGTAGGGAGACCCAGTTCAAAAAAAATAGCTGGGCGTGGTGGCTCGCATCTGTCATCCTGGCTACCTGGGAAGCTGAGGCTGGGGATTGCTTGAGTCTGTGGTACCCCGGGCAATGAGAGCCTGCAGTTCCACGGGCAAAAATAGCGAGACCTAGTCTCAAAAAAAAAAAAAAAATACAGATTTTATTCAGTACTACTATAAGATGCTTAGCAAAAGTGAGGTCAACCCCAAATACAGCAAACACTGCAGGGAATTTGTAGGCAAAATGCTGAGTGAAAGGGTCAGGAGCAGAGAGGTACTTGATACATATGTCTAACAGGATTTTTGCTAAAATCAGACCAAGAACTCAGCCATCAAAGGTGGAGAATGACAACTTGATCTGATATCCATGGTAATCAGGTAGCAAGAATTGGAGGTGCTTGCTAAACTGACTTAGCAGGATTATTGCCAAATTGGGCTAGGCAGGCTGGAGATAAAACCCAAGGATGAAGCATAGTTAAAAAGAAGGCTCAGGCTGGGCATGGTGGCGCATGCCTGTAAGTGGCAGCCTAGGAAGATGCGGCCAGGGCCAGGGATCATGGTTCGAGTTCCACTGGGGTCACTTAGCAAGACCTAGTTCCAAAAAATTATTGCTGGGTGTGGTGGCATGCGCCTGTAATCCCAGCTACCTAGGAAGCTGAAGCTGGGGATTGTTTGAGTCTGTGGTACCCCGGGCAACGTGAGCCTGAGGTTCCACAGGCAAAGATAGTGAGAACTAGTCTCAAGAAAAAAAAAAAAAAGAAAAACAAAAAAAGAGGGCTCAGAGGAGTTTGCTTAAAATTTGGTCAAGAGAGTCTGGGGCCGGGCATGGTGGCTCATGCCTGTAAGCTTCAGCCTATGAAGTGGCTGGGGGTAGGGATTGCGGTTTGAGTCCCGCTCAGGGCAACAGAGAGACCTAGTCCCAAAAAATGGCTGGGCATGGTGGCGCACACCTGTAATCCCAGCTACCTGGGAAGCTGAGGTTGGGGACTGCTTGAGTTCGTGGTACCCTGGGCAACATGAGCCTGCAGGTCCATGGGCAAAAATAGTGAGACCTAGTCTCAAAAAAAAAAAAGAGTAAGAGTCTGTCAGAATTCCATACATCATCAAATTGCCAACGGAATGTGAGAGCAAAATAAGAAAACTGTAAGACCTTAAAATGCTCAATACCACATTCCCTATGATGAAAAACTGCTCACAGATATACTTAGGTAAAAATGAAAATGGAATCTAACACAGAGGACCAGATGGGGCATAAGTAATAGAGGTTAAAGACATAACAACATGAAAAAGACTTGGAAAGAATAAATGAGGCATAATATATGGAAGATTCCCTTTTGTAATGACATAGGAAAATACTTTACTAACGGTCTAATCACATTACTTGGTTCTACAGTTAATATTTATAGAATTATGGTAAATGTTGGGTTTTGGTTTTTAATTTTAGTCAATCTATATACAAATTAATTTTTTATATTTAATTTAGTCACAAAATAATGTAAATATAATAATTTAACAAAATGTAGAGGTACCAAGAAGTGAAAAGAAGGAAAAAATTGTTAATTTGTTTTTTACTGTGGTGAAATACAATTTGAAATTGGCAAACCAATAAAGACTTACATTAATGAAGAAATCATGATAAACATCAAGAAAACTAAATAGTAGTGAAATCGGGTCAAAATGGAGCAGCCAACCAATAAACCAAAGAGGAAAAGTCACACAATTAAAATGCAGCTTCTCGAGCCGGGCACGGTGGCTCGTGCTTGTAAGCTTCAGCCTATGAAGCGGCAGGGGCTAGGGATCGCGGTTCGAGTCCCGCCTAGGGCCTGTAGCGAGACCTAGTTCCAAAAAAATAGCTGGGTGTGGTGGTGCGTGCCTGTCATCCCAGCTACCTGGGAAGCTGAGGCTGGGGATTGCTTGAGTCTGTGGTACCCTGGGCAACGAGAGCCTGCGGTTCCACAGACAAAAATAGCAAGACCTAGTCTCAAAAAAAAAAAAAAAAAAAACATGCAGCTTCTCACACCCAGGTTCCCCCACTAACAGTGGCAGTTGCCAGTCAAATGTAATTTAACAACAGGGTTTTTAATTACATTTAAATTTAACTAGGGAAATTAACTAGGAAAGCAGAAAGTCAAACAGAAAGTCCTCACAGCCACAAGTGGTCAGTTATCTTACCCCCGTCACCATTTTTAGTTCAAAAAGTCCCAAAGACACAGGTTCATGATGGTGCCCCTTTGCTCCTCCAAACCTGAAGCAGGCACTCTGCAAATTCCAGTTTTTCTCCCAGTGTCTTCTCTTGGCTTCTCTCTCCAGTGTTCCGAGCTGCTTCGCTTCTCCAAGGTCTTTCAAACTTGTTTAACAAAAAATCAGCTTTCCAAATCCCTTGCCATCTCCAGGTACCAGCTTTCCATGCCACCTTGTGGCAGCACCACACTCCGCACTGGCCACCAAGGCTCCTTGCCACCACCAGCTCACTCAGGGGGCTTCTGCCCAGCCTGGTCACTCCGGCTACTGTTTAACTGCCTGCCATTCTCATGTTTCTCCTCTCCCCAAAAGTCTCTTTTAGTCTCTGCTCCTTTCCTTTTACCACTCTTCTTTTTTTTTCCTCCTAAAAGCCAAAGGCTCCAATTTCCCTGTACACAGTCTCTAGGTGATATTTTCTCTTCCCTGTCTGGGATTTGCAACAAAGTATAAGTACCTTTTGTTGGGGACAGACTAACTAAAATGACTCCATTTTGCTTAAATGCTCCATGTTGAAATCAGTGTCCCCTCTCTGCCCTAGGTGGTACCCGCCACGGCTGACTGGTCCAACATCCTGTTTCTGCCACCTCTTATTCCTGGTTGTTCCTGACAACCGTCTTGTCCACCTGACAGATGATGGATGCCAGCATTTTCCTTCTAATAGATGATGAATGTCAGCACTACTGGAACTTATGGGAACGCGGAACGCGTCCCACCATTATGGGAATGTGGGAACATGTCCTGTAGTTATCGGAACGTGTCCTACACCTGCTTGTTTGCTTCACAATAGGGGGTGGTGATGGTTTTGCCCTATAAAAGGTTGTAACAGACTGCTCAGGATCTCTCTTGCCTAGCTGGCTTGGGGACCCTGGTGCACCAGTAATAAACTTGCCACTTTGAACTTCAGAGTCCTTGTGTCTTGTTGAGCGGCCCACGATTCACACCACCCTTACCCTGTTTGGGCCTCTGTATTTTTCAGAAACAGCTAATGGCAATGCCTACATTTTATGAACAAATAACACTGCCCATGTTGGGGCCACGGCTTCAGAAGGAATGATTAACAGAAATGTCTGAAAAAAAAATAAAAAAAAAAAAAAAAAGAAATGCCTGAAAGTGCCAGGCATGGTGGCTCGTGCTTGTAAGCTTCAGCCTATGAAGCGGCCGGGCCAGGGATTGCGGTTCGAGTCCCGCCTGGGGCCTGTAGTGAGACCTAGTTCCAAAAAAATAGCTGGGCGTGGTGGCGTGCACCTGTAATCCCAGCTACCTGGGAAGCTGAGGCTGGGGATTGCTTGAGTCTGTGGTACCCCGGGCAACGAGAGCCTGCGGTTCCACGGGCAAAAATAGCGAGACCTAGTCTTAAAAGAAAAAAAAGAAAAAAAAGAAATGCCTGAAAGAAGTGAGACTTAGTAAGACATGGAGAGAGGCATAAGATTCTTCTTTTTTATTCCTTTCTTATAATTTAAATATTGTATGCATGTTTGTATATGGTAAAAAAAAAACAAAACAAAACACTCAAAGCCTTTTATTGTAGATGGCATTGAAGCCAGGACTCCAATATATACAGCATTTTTTGGGGGAACTAGGTCTCGCTATTTTTGCCTGTGAGACTGCAGGCTCACGTTGCCAGAGATACCACAGACTCGAGCAATCCCCAGCCTCAGCTTCCCAGGCAGCTGGGATTACAGGCGTGTGCCACCACGTCCAGCTATTTTTTTGGGACTAGGTCTTGCTTCCTGCCCCCAGAGGGACTCGAATCGCCATCCCTGGCCCCCGCTGTGGCTTCCTACGCTGCCACCTACAGGCATGCGCCACCATGCCTGGAATATAGGCAGTATTGAAGCTGAACCCCAATATGGGGCAGTGTTAAGCTTTAGGCACTTGATGTCATTAGCTGTGTCTGAAAAACACAGAGGTAAAAGATGGCCTAAACAGGATAAGGGTGCTGGCCTAAACAGAAATGGGTTTACTTATTTACTTTGTTGCAAATTCCAGGTGTGGACCAGGAAGAGAAAATGTATCACCTAGATTGAGGGTGTGTAGAGGGAAATTGGAGGCTTTGGCTTTTAGAAGGAAAAAAAAAAGAGAGCTAAAAAGGAAAGGAGCAGAGACTAGAGAGACAGACTTTCCGAGAGACTTTTGGGGAGAGGAGAGACATGAGAATGACAGGCAGGTAAAGAGTAGCTCTAGTGACCAGGCTGAGCAGAAGCCCCCTGGAAGAGTGAGCTGATGGTGGCAAGAAGCCATGAAAGAAGCCAGAAAAGTAGTGGGTATGGAGAGTTTGGCACCACAACAAGGTGGCATAGTGAGCTGGTACTGGTACCTGGAGATGGCCAGGGATTTGGAAAGCTGATTTGTGCAACAGCAATTGTGGAAAACTTTTAAGGCGCCTTGGAGAAGCGGAGCAGCTCCAAAAACTGGAGAAGAAGCAAAGAGAAGATGCTGGAGAAACACTGGGCTAGGCCGAGTGCCTTCCTCTCAGATTGGGAGGGACAAAGGGACACCATCATGGATGTGTCTTTGGGATCATTTGGACTGAAAATGATAGGGTGTGCTACCCCCCCCCAATTGTCTCCTGTTTAAGATTGCAGATTTCAAGGACAGATGCTAAAATGTGAGAATGACCTTAGTTGGAATTTCCCTTCAGGGAGATGGAGGAAGAAAGGTGACACAGGTTTCCTGGAAGGCAGGAAATCAGGATATATAAAGGATGTACAAACAAAGAGAGAGGATTCTGATTCCAATATGGAGATCGGATAGAGAGATTCAATGGAGGAGAGATGGGAATCGGCCATCTTGTAAAGATGTTGAAAGTGGGTGACCACGAAGGGCTTTTTACCTTTACTTTAACACAAACAGGCCTGCTTCTCTCTTTGAAGCAGGCTACAAGCAGTTTCTTTGCAATTACCTTTAACCTTAACTGGATACAGCTAGCTGCCTGCTACTCTCTACAAAGCAGGCTACACACTCTTCATTAGCATTTTTACTGATCACCTTTACCATTGATATGCAAAAGCCAGCCAACTGCTCTCTGCTTTTAGCTCCAAAAACTGTAGAAAAGAAAAACTTTAAAACAGTTTAAACTTTTCACTCGTGGGTTCTTACCACCATCCCCAGCCTTCTCAGCCAAAATACTAAACTAATGTAAGACTATCAGTGCAGTGCAGACTAATTTATTTCTAACAAAGTGATTTTTAGTTATCCTAATAATTACAAAAGAAACATGTAAGACTCAGAATACTTCAACATTGTCCAAAACCTTTCTCAGTATTGTCCCAAGTCCTTTCCCAGATTGCCCCAAAATCCTCAGTCTCTCAGTCCTGATCATCTCACCAATGTCCAGACAGAGTCCATCTCCAGACGCTTGAAGACATGTTCCTTTGACTGCTCCTCCTTGTCTTCCATGCTGTCTTCTCCTTGTCACCTTCAGGTAGCAGGAACTCCACGGTGCCAAACCAGCAAAGTTCACTTTCTTC
>PVHY01031265.1:0-12781 GCA_004024945.1 Uropsilus gracilis
AAGGAAGGAAGGAAGGAAGGAAGGAAGGAAGGAAGGAAGGAAGGAAGGAAGGAAGGAAGGAAGGAAGGAAAGTTAGGGGAGATCAGGTTCCTAAAATGTGTCGTTTCCAGGTCCCAGATTGTCTGGGAGACACGTCTACCCCACCGTTTCTCAGGTTATAGCAAGGTGTCTTTCACCTCCCCTGCTCCCAAGCTGGCACCAGATGGCATTTCCCGTCCTCACCAGCTCTCCCCGAGATGCAGGCAGCCTCTCTCCCACATGGCCCTGCAAACAGCTGACAGAAAGGTGCATGCAGTCGCTCCCAGGTTTTGCTTTCTGAGTCCCCAGCACCCCAACCTGCATCCAAATGCCTGTAGGCGCCAGCTCTCCAAATGCAAACCCGGAGCCGGAAGCCAGAGCGCTTGGCATATCCTGTCCTACACAGATGAGCA
Source organism: Uropsilus gracilis (assembly GCA_004024945.1). Lineage (NCBI taxonomy): Eukaryota > Metazoa > Chordata > Mammalia > Eulipotyphla > Talpidae > Uropsilus > Uropsilus gracilis. Next base: position 432 of record PVHY01031265.1, read on the forward strand.
AGATCCCAAAATAAAATCCAATCAGGCAACGTTGAAAATATTCCCAGATCGGAAAGTGTCCCCCGGGGGCATCACCCTTCAGAAGCCTTGAACCTCAGTTCAGCTTTTCCAAACCTCCTCTCTCAGTGGTTTCCCTCTTGGGCTGCACTTGCCTGGGGCAGGCTGGAGGCCTGGGGCTCTCAGGAACTGCCTGCTGATGGGAGCAGCTTCCTAATAAGGCAGGTGTCAGTCCAGAGAGAAAACATCATTTGAGATGGTTGGTGAAGGAGGAAACGCTCAGCAGCGGCTGGGAGGGGAGGTGATTGTCTGCCTCCCGGTCTGTGATCAGGGTGCAAAATCTCCCCACCCCGGGTGTCTGGCTGTGAAGTCCTGGGCACGCCCAAGAGTCTTGGGGTGTTCAGGGGAGTATGCCGTGTCCACCCCTGTGTTGGAGCTAGGACAACAGGCCTTCCCTTTGTGGGGTTGGGACCCCATAACGTGCACCGCAGTGCTGCAGGCGAGGGGTGCTCTGCGCCTGTGCCCCCTGTCACTTCCCGTAGGCGGGTTCACGGATGATGGGCAAGTTTTCCTGAGAGTGAAAATGCGCCTTTCAGCTGTACAAATGCTTTTGAGATTAGAGGAGCCCCTTGGTGGCTCTGACTTTAAGTGGGGATTGTTCCCCAGGGAGAAATCAGCCTCAAATTCCTGAGAACTAGTGGGCATAGAAAGGAAATTGCTCCAGCAGGGAGGCTCTCATCGAAGAACCTGGTGTAGAGGCAGAAGCTGAGAAAGGCACTTGGGACTTGTCGGTGGAGTGGGCCCCCCCGGAGCCCCAGTGCAGGGGAAGGGAAGGGGGGTGAGAAGACTGGCACAGGGCTGAAGTCACCCTTCCCAAGGACAGGACTCTCAGGACAAAGGCCTTGAAAAATAAGGTGTGTAAGATTCCAGGTCACGAATCCTGGTGGGGAGACCCAGACCCAGCTAAATGGCTTCGCAGCCCCTTCAACCACAGAGGCATAGATGCTTGGGGGTTTCCATTTTCCTGAGTCATTGTGCACACCCGCTGAAACCAGCCGATTTCAAGTCTGCCGCCCCTGAGTTCAGGCACAAGCTATGTCACCACCGTCTGAATTAATCTAGGGGGTTCCGCAGCGTCCCCTTCTCTGGTCACACCACGTACACTCCCACTTCCTGCCAGGTACAACCCCTGTCTGATAACTGTCACCACAGGTTAGTAGTGCTTGTCCTAGAGTTTCCGGTAAATGTAGCGGGACAGGCCTTATCTTACATCAGGCCTCTTTCACCCAGAAGAATACTTTTGAGATTTGTCTTTTTGTCTTTATGTTGGATGTAGAGAAATTGATTCCATTGCTGAGGAGTCCTGAATTAGAGACTACGTCAGTTTGTTTAGCCACTGACCTGTAGTTGACCTTTGGGACTGGAAAGTTGGGCTGTGACACTTAAACCTATTATGAAGATTCCGGTGCACATCTTTTTTGTGGAACTAGGCATTCATTTCACATGGCTACATCTAAGAGTGGGATTCCTAGTATCTAAGACTGGTGTATTTTTAACTTTCTAAGAATCTACCAAAGGGTTTCTCAATAGTTGAACCATTTAACATTGCCATCAGCACACCAGAGTTCCAGGATATTCCACATCCTCACCAACGCTGAGTATTATTAGCTTTTTTAATTTTTGGCATGTTTGTTTGAAGTTGCACAGTTTTATGATCCATAGCAAATTAATTTAGGTATAAAACCATCTCAGATTAATTTTTATAAATGGGAGGAGGTAAATATTGAAGTCCCCTCTTTCTCTGTAAAGGTGTCCAGTTGATCCAGCATATTTCTTGAAGCCTTTCCTTTCCCCAGTGAATTCTCTTGGCATTTACAGATGTGAGTTTGTTTGTGGATGCTCCATTCTGTTCCATTTGATTTGTTTACCCTCACCATGCAACTGAATAATGAGACTCTCCAGCAAGCCTTAAAATCAGAGGCTTTTTTAAGCACTGTATCAAGATGGTTGACTATCCTAGATCCATTGCATTTATACCTAAATTTTAGAATCCACTTATCAAATAGTATAAATAGGCATGCTGGGATTTTAATGAATCTATAAAACAATTTGTGAAAGAATATCCTGACACAATTGAATCTTCTAGTCTGTTAACATATTAAACCTTCATTTCGATTCTTTTTTAAGTTTCTCTCAACAGTATATCACAATTTTCAGTATAGATGCCTAACTTATATTTTAAGAGTCTGTGTGTGTATGTGTGTGTTGGTTCCTCCTTTATATCAAGTGTGATAATTACTGCCTTTAAATTGGAAAGTATATGTCACTTGCATTTAAAGTAAGTATGTAGTGATACACACACACCAATATTATGTCATTGTTTTCCAGTGTTATACATGATACTCTTTCATTTTCCAATCGCTGAATGCATTTCTGTCCAGTAAGTTGCCCAATATTTAGTGGCATGAGATAGCACTAATCATTTATCACTTTTCATCGTTTCCATGAGTCGAGAACTTAGAGCCAAGTGGATCATAAGTCCAGCTTAATGTCTCATAAGGTGGCGGCAACACTTCCACTTGGGCTGCAACCTCTAAAAATGAGGACCAGGTTATCCCATTGCAAATTAGTTTCCTCACATGGTTGGCAATTTGGTGCCAAGTTGCCATCTCCATCTCCACAGGTGGTACTTGACTATCCTCACAGCAGGGTAGCTGGCTTCCTCCCAACATGGGATCTGGGGTTCAAGAGACCAGTACAAAAGCTGCAGTGCCTTTGATGCTCTAGACCTGACCTGCTCTAGTCAGGTCACACATTGTTGCTCTTGCCTCATTCTATTGGTCACGAAAACCAACCCTGAGCCAGTGTCAGTGGGGGTGACAAAGGGTACTAAGTCATGGGAGACAGTCATTCAGGATCATTTTATAGAATGACTGCCTGTTGAGTCTATAGAAATTAAGTTGCTTTGGTATGTTGATTGATTTGGTATGTTTGGTTCATTGATTTGTATGTTATTTTGCTAAATTGACATTAATTATAGCAGGTTTTTTGATGCCTTTAGACTTTCAGTGTAAAGAACCCTGTTTATTCTGATTGTATGCCTTCTGATTCTTTTTCTTGCTTTAATGCACTGTCAGAACCTACAGTATAATCTTGAACACAAGTGGCAAGAATAAACATCCTTGCCATACAATCCCCAAACACTCAGTTTCACCTAACATATGAGGCTGGCTCTAGGTTTTCATGGATTTTTTTTTATTAGCTTGAAGAGCCTTTCCCTTTACCCAAGGTCACTGCAAGAGTTGTTCTTTGCTGGAGTAATCTGGGTATTGAATTTTGGCAAGTGCTTTTTCTTTGTCCCCCTTAAGGTAATCATATACATATTTTCTTTAGTAAATATGATAAATTGCATTGACTTATTTGCCATGATATTGCAATATTGCTTTTCTGGTGAATTCCAGTGATGCATTACTCCTTTTATATGTTTCTGGATTAATAGATATTTCAACTTACTTTTAAGGACTTTTGCATTTATATTCATGAGGGATACTGGATTATAATTTTATTTTCTCATAATAACCTTATCAGGTTAGTCCTGGAGTAAACTCATCCCATCCAACAGGTTGTAAGTGTTCCCTAGTCTTCTACTTTCTCAGTGTGTGAGATTAGGCTTATGTTTTCCTTAAATGTTCTTAAATTTTCCTTAACTGTACAAGAGCAAACCTATGCATCTGATATTTTCTTGTCAGTAGATTTTTTTTTCCTAATTTGATTTCTTTAAAAGATGCATTACTAGTCATAATTTTTCTTATGTTAGTTCTGGTATGTTGTCACTTCCAAGAAATTTGCCATTTTCTTTCATTTGACAAATATACAGGCATGGAGTTGTTACTTATGTAATATTTATAGAATCTGTAGTTATTTCTTTATCATTTTGATATTGGCATAAAGTTGTCAGTTCTGTAATAGCTGTAAGAATTCCAGCGTACAAAACACGAGTTAACATAGCAGGTCTCACTGCTACATCTGAAAGTCAAGGTTGACCCCTGACTGACCCCTGATACAGATTTTAGGAGGCTCTTCACGGTCCTGTATCATAAGAGCTGCTGACTGTCCCTACTCTATGCCAACAATATGCCTTGTGCTGAATGCCTGATTTCCTTTGGAGCACTTGGAATTTTGGTGTATGTGCCACAGAGGCTGCTTATATTAGAAGCACCATTGCTGATGAGCTCATTGGGTATTTCACGCATGTCTTCATCGCTCACTGTTGGGGATCTGGGCAGGTCCTGGTGATCTCCCTGAGAGCAGACTCAAGAAAACATGCATGATCTTCTCTGGACTTCACTCCTGAGTGCTTCTGTTGGACATACAAAAATATCTCAGCCTTGAGTGTATATGCTAGGTCTTGTGAGTCCTCCTAGCAAATCGCTTAAAGTGGGTAGTGTTGGGGACCACACACAAGTGATTATTCCTCCTCTATCACGCTGCTATTACTGTTCTCTCCTCCCCCCCCTCTCCCATCTCCTGTCTCCCTCCTCTCCTTTCCCTTTTTCTCTCCTCCCCCTCCTCTCTCAGAATCCTTCAAGAAAACAAACTGTGGCCTTGTCCACAGTCTGTCTTGCTCATTATCTCATTATCGGTCTGTTTTCTGTGTCATGATTGCTGATTTGATTTTCATTATTTCCTGATTTTTGTTATTTTGAGACTCATTACTTTTTATTTGCTTCACACGGAAGAAAATTTTATCGCTGATCTTTAGACTTTGTCTGATATAAGCCCTGGAAGTAATACACTTACTTATTCCTAACATGTTTCAACAACCTGGGTTTGTACCATGTGGGAAGTTAAAGTTAGATGGAATTTCCGACTATGTGGGGTCAGTGCCCCAGCCTCCACATCATTCAAGCATCAACTGTATTTCTCTAGTTGCGCCACACAGAGTTCCATATGTTGTGTTTTCGTTGCCATTCATTTCAAAATAGTCTTCAGCCCCCTTGTGCTTTCTTTTAATTTCGAAATACTTGGGCCATTTCCAAATATCTTACTGTCATTGATATCAAATGTTATTCTATCCTTGTCAGAGAGCATACTCTGTGTGACATTTCTTGGATTTGTTTTCAGGGCCAGCATATGATCTGTCTTTATGAATGCCCCATGCGTACTTTAAGCAAATATGTATCCTGCGGTTATTAGGCATATGTTTTATAAAAGTCAGTGTGCTCAAGATGGTTAATAGTGTCTTCAAGTCTTCCACATTCCTTGTTTGTTGTGTACATACTTTTCCTATCAAGTATAACTGATACCTCAATAGATATAATTGGAAAAAATTGTAGTTATGCAGATTTTTTAAAAGTGTAATTGAGTGATACTATAATATGACTATGTTTGTATATTTATTTACCCTTTCACTTTTTCCACTTTTTCCTTTATGAGTTTTGGAGTGTTATTACTCCTTTCATACACTTTTAGGATTTTTAGGTATTCTTGAGTAATGAGTTTCTAAATATTTTTGAAGTCATGTTCTTCACCTATGACAAGGCAGCTGTCTCAGAGTCTACTTTGCCTGATATGCAGTATGAACTTCCTCATGTTTAAACCCACAAAAGTCATAAGGGAGGGTTATGGTGTCATTATTTTTCTATCTTTTTGCTCTTAATACATCTGTGTCTGTATATTTGTGTCTCTCTTAAAAAAAATTGTTCTTGATTCTTCCTTTATATCAAGTGTGATAATTGCTGCCTTTAAATTAGAAAGTGAATTTCACTTGCATTTAATGTAAGTCTTTGATAGTTTGGATTATCATAGTAGCTTGCTATTTTTGTTTATTTGTACTGTCAGTTCTTGATTCTGTTGTTCCTATTTTCTGCCTTCTCTTGACTTAGTTAAGTATTGGGCTTTTTAAACCAATTTCCTCCACTGGCTTTTAAATTTTAATTTATTTCCTTTATTTATGGTGACTTTAAAGATAATAGTATGCATCCTTAGGTTCCCTCAGCCTATGTTTAATTAACATTATGTCACTTCATCTATAATGTAAGAGCCTACAACCATATGTCTTCATATCTATCTTTGTGTTATTATCACATATTTAACTACTTTGATATCAGTCCTTATTATTGATTTTATTCTAAATAATCTGTTTCATTTTATAAGATATTAAAAATGGATTTTGTATGTGCATATATATATTTGTATGTGTGTCTATTAAAGCTAGGGGAAGAAATCATGTTGTTTTCCATAGTGACCATACCACTTTGTGTTGCTGATGAAACTGGAATTCACTTTTCTCCCTAGTCTCATCAACACATCGCTTTTGATTATAGCATTACAAATGGTGTGAGGTGACAATCTCATTGTGGTTTAAAATTGACTTGCATTTCCCAGATATTAGCAGTATTGAATACCTTCTCATGTAGCTAATGGCCATTTGAATATTTTCTTTGGAAAATGAGTTTTTTTCTCTCCTCTGCATTGTTTTGTTGCTTCTGAGTTGTTTTGAAATTTTATATATTTTTGAGTATTGACGATGTATCAGAGTAATGATTTGCAGATATTTTCTTTCATTCCAGTCTTTTCATTTTGCTCATTGTCTCTTTTCCTCTACAGAAGCATTTCTAGTTTGAGATAGTCCCATTCGTTGCTCATGATTTTGCTCTCATATTCAGGAAATCGCCTCTGAGACCCATGTCTAAAAGCTTCCCCTCTATGTTTTCTTCTAGAACTTTTATAGATTCAGGTCTTAAATTTAAGTATTTCATCCACATTAAGTTCATTTTTTGAGTACTGTTAAGAACTGGTCTGATTTCATGTATCCGCTTCTGCATGTTTCCCATTACCACTTATTGAAGAGACAATCCTACTCCTCGCTGAATATTCATGATCCCTGGCCAAATATTAGTTGACTGCGTATGTGAGGGTTCATTTCTGAGCTCTTGAATCGATTCCATTGGTCGTATGTGGGTGTATTTATGCCAGTACCATATCATTATTACTAAAACTTTGTAGTATAATTTAAAGTGGGAAAGTATGATGGTGCTAGCATTGATGTCAGATGGCGTTAGCTCTTCAGGGTCATTTGTGATCTCATATGAATTTTAGGATATTTTTTTCTGTTCTGGAGATCAATGTCATTGGAACATTTATAGGCATTGTACTAAATCTGTAGATGTAGATGTTGGTTAATACAAACATTTTGAACACTAGTCTGTGACCACAGGAGCACAGGATACATTTCCATCTGTGTCCTTAACATTTGCTTTCATCAGAGTCTTATGATTTCCACTCTACAGTTCTTTCACCACCTTGGTTAGATTTATTCCTAAGTATTTTATTGTTTTTGATGTTACTGCAAGTGAGATTTTTCATTTCTTTCCAAACTGTTTTATTTTTAGTGTGTAGAAATGCAAATGTTTTCTGTATGTTGACTTTGTATCATCCAACTTCACCGAATTTGTAACTTAGTTCTAGCGATTTTTTTTCCCTTTGGTGAAGTTTTTAGGGTTTTCTATATATACTTATATCATCTGCAAACAGATACTTCCATTTCTTCCTTTCCTATTTGGGTGTCTTTAATTTTATTTTATCATGCCTATACCTTTTTCTTGCCTGCTTGCTCTGGGTAGGATTTCTAGTCCTAAGTTGAACAGGAATGTGGGAGTGGTCTGCCTGATATTGAAGGAAACATTCTGTCCTTCACTTTTGAGTATGTGTCGACTGTGGGTCCTTCTTTAATGCCCTTTTTTCACAGTGAGGTATGTTCCTTCTACACCAAATATGCTGACCGTTTTTATTACCGAAGAATGTTGTGCTTTGTTAAATGTTTTTTCATTTAACGTATGCGAGATGATCTCATATTATCTTTATCAATCTTTCAGTCATCACACTAATTGATTTGCATCCCTGTATATTCCTCGGTTGAAGCCCATTTTGCCATATGAATGGCCCTTTAATACATTGTTGTGTTCAGATTGTTAATATCTTGAGAATTTTTACACGTATATTCATCTATGATATTGGCCCATAACATTCTTTTCTTGCAATAGCCATATATGGCTTGGTATCAGGATAATATTGGTCTTGTCAAATGACTGCGTGTGTTCCTTCACTTGGATTTATTCAAAGGCTTGGTGAAAGATTGACACTGCTTCTTTCAATATTTGGTAAAATTCACCAGTTAAACCATCTGGTCCTGGGCCTTCTTGTTGGGAAGATTTGGGATTACTGATTCAATATCCTTGCCCAGTGAGTCTGTTCCTATTTCCTAGTTATTTTTGTTGCAGTCTTGGTAGGTTGTATATCTCTAGGAATGTATTATTTTCTTCAATGATATCCAGTTTGTTGGCATATAAGAGTTCTGAGTAGTCTCTTGTGATCTTTTCTGTTTCTCTGTTATCAGTTGTAACGTTTCCTCTTTCATTTATGATTTTATCCTTTGAGTCCTCTGTTTTCCTGAGTTGGTCTAGCTAAAGGTTTGTCAACTTTATCTTTAAAAAACAAAGGTTCTCAGTCCCATTGATCTTTTCTATCTTTTTCTGGTCTCTATTTCATTTATTTCTGCTTTGATCTTGATTTCCCCTCCTTTCTGCTAACTTTGGGCTTTGTTTGTTCTGCTTTATCTGGGTCCTTGAGGCATCCTGTGAGGTGGTTTTGAGGTCTGTCTTGTTTCTAAATGTAAACTTATGGCTATAAAAGTCTCTTCTAAATCAGCCTGAAGGTTTTTATATGCTGGGTTTCCACTCTCATTTGTTCCAAATATTTTTTGATTTCCCTTTTGATTCTTCTTCAACCTATTGGTTATTCAGGAGCATGTTGCTTTGTCTCCAGCTATTTGTGAATTTTCCAGCTTTCCTCCTGTTACTCATTTCTAGTTTCATAGCATTGTGGTTAGGAAAGATGGCTTGGTATGATTTCAATCTCCTTAAGTGTTGTAACATTTGTTTTGCGACCTATCATTTTATCTACCCTGAAGATTGTTCTATGAGAGCTTGACAAATATGTCTTTGTCCCTGATATAAATGCTCTGTATATATTTGTTAGATTCTTTCAGTTTATAGTGAGGTTCAGGTCCAACATTCTTTTGGTTTGAAGTATCGTTCAAGTTCACTGTGTACTTATTTTTTTTTATTTTTGGACAATCTGTCAGTTTTTGAAAGTGGGATAATGGAGTAGCTTGTTCTTACTATGTTGTGTCTGTTTCTCCTTTGAGGTCTGTATATGGTGCCCCAATGTTGGGTACGTATGTGTTTATGATATATAGTTTTAATTAATTGATCTCCTTATTATTATATGATCAACACATTTATTATCATTTTTTGCATGCAATCTATTTTGTCTGATATTGGTATATTCCTATCTTTTGATCTCCATTTTCATGGAGTAACTTTTACCATTATTCACTTTGAATTTATGTGTATTAGAACTGAAATGCATCTCTTACAGGCACGTATTCTTGAGTTGTGTGTGTGTGTGTGTGTGTGTGCATGTGCATATGCATGTGCTTGTGCCTTGAGGTATTCTCTGCCTTTGAATTGGAAAATTAAATCCATTAAGATTTAAAGTATTTATTGATAGGTAAGAACTTTTCAATTACCATTATATTCTCTCCTGACTGTTTTACTTTGTCATTTTTTCCTTTCTTGACACCTTCCTTTATATATTGATTATTCCCAATAGTGGTATGTTTTGATTCCTTTCTCTGTATATTTTATGTATTCAGTGGGAAATTTTGTTTTGTGGTTCTCATAAATTTCCATAAAATATTGAGTATACATAAGTCTATTTTACACTAATAATAATTGGTTATATACCAGTGATTATATACCAAACTTCTGTTCTTTACTTCCTGCCTTTTTTTTATACTTTCACCCTTTAACTGTTATTCTAGTCAGGTAGTTAGCACATCACCAGTGTGCAGTGTTGGGTGTTCTGAATGTGACTAAATGCTTACCTTTGCCAAATTGCTGTGTATTTTAATAATAAGTTTTCATACTACTAACTAACATCCTGTGGCTTTAGGTTAGGGAATTCATTCTAAAAGTTGTTTTTCACTAAGACAGGTTTCATGGCGATGGCCTCCTTCAGTTTTTGTTTATTAGGAAGAGCCCCTTTTTTGCCTTTACTATGGGAAAAAACTTTGCTGGGTGAAATACTTTTAACTGGCTATTTATTTTAGCACTTGGATTATATCATCCCATTCTCCCCAGATCTGCAAAGTTTTACTGAAAGATCTTTGTTCAATTGATGGGATTTCCTTTACATAATATAATTTTCTCCTCTGATTGCCTTTCAATTTCTTCGGTTTTGGATAATTTTGAAATAGCTTGTCTTGGAGAAAACATTCTAGGATGAAATTTTTATGTATTCTCTTAGCTTCATGAAATCTCTCACTATGTTTGGGAAGTTTTCAACCTTCTTCCTTTCAGTAAGTTTTCCACACTTTTCTTCCTCTCTTCCTTTTCTGGGGTTCTGGAAATGCAACATTATTTCTCTAGGTGGTGTCTCATGTTCCCAGATGCCTTCTTCATTCCTTTTCTTTCCTTTTTTTTATTTCCTCTCTGTAAAATTGCTGTGGTCTAGCTTACTGATTCTCTCCTGAGACTCCTATTCTAGTCTCCTGTGGAAGCTTGTCATTGCATTCTTCATTGTAGTCTTAGCCCCAGAGTTTGCTTGGTTCCTTTTTATATTTTTATCTCTTTGTTCAACTTCTCCTTCATACCTTAATTTCCTCTCATGTCAGGAAAGTTATCTTTTGTTAGCTCTCAGAACTGCTCTCCTTCAAGTACAGGGACTAGTGTGCCAGTGACAGGGCGACCCTGTATCGTTTGGAGAAATGTGCGCTTGTCTTACTTTCCGTGACCCTTGTAACCTTGCGTCTACGTCTGTCCATTTGAAGAAACAGCCACCTCTTCTAGATGTTGTGGGATGATTTTTTTTTTTTTTTTAAGAAAATCTTTCACCTACATAGGGGACACTCCGGATTGTGCTGTGACCTACGGGATACATGGTGGCATAGATCTGAGGGTGAGGAGAGAGGATGGCCCTTTGACTAAGGCCGCTGGATTTCATAGCAACAAGAGCTGCGGATGGAGGTGGGGGCCACAGTGGCTGCAAGGATGTTGGGCTCCTCAGGAACCAGTGGCTAGGGACTCGGGCGGGCAGTTCTGTGGCCAAAGCTGTTGGTATTCAGATGTTCAGCTTTGAGGGTCCCGCGGCTTGTGCCTGAGTGGTAGCTGAGCTCACCTGCAGACATTCAGAGCAACAGGGCCAAAGGCAGGCAGCAAGAGCAGTGCTGGCCATGTGCTCACTGCCATATGCGGTGAGCCTGGGGCCTCAGTGCCTCCCCCCCCCCCCGTTTCAGATTCCTGCCCTGAGTGTGCATACTGCAGTGGAGACCAGTGACAAAGGTCAGGCTCAGGACATTCAGGTCCATAGCTGGAGGGACTGCAACAAGGGGGGTATAGTACTGGCTGGTGGCAGAGGGCCGGGTCTGATCCAGACCTACCAGCAGCCATGGGGACCCTCTGCTGTGACGGCCTTCTCTCCCCAGGCTTGCAGGCTGCTTTGAAGACTGTTGATACGTTGGGGGTGTGCTGGAGCCTCCCCGAAAGGGTTCTCTGCCGGCAAACCTGACTGTGCTGGGCAGGGACAGAGGCGGGTCTGACATGTCCCCACGGGCGGCAGCCAGGGCCCCTGTTCTCTGATCCCTGTGTGAGCTGCAGTTGAGGGCAACATGGGCTGGTGCTAACCCTGCTCAGGCACAGCTGTCTGGTAGGGGAGTTAGGGCACCTAAGCGGGTGCCTTTTGTTTACACAACTGGCAAAGCCAGCCCTGGTTTCCAGAGTCCTTGTGCTGCCCGAAGACCTTGGAAAGCCTGCAGGATGGATCTAGACAGGGTGTGATGGTCAGAAGTGAGCAGGGAGTATGGGGAGACGGGACAGCCCTGCCGGCGTTAGAAAAGTAAATAACAGTGGGGCAGCTGGAGAGATCCCTGAGGCCAGCAGGCCAGGTCCACATCCACGAAGGAAGCTGCTAGTAGCTGCTCCATTTGTCTGCAGGGTAGGTCTTTGTAAACCCCAGTCCTTCCCAGCACGTGCTCTCGCTAATAATAGCCTCTGCTTTGCTGGCTCTGAGGCTGGCAGGCCCTCTTCGAGGAGCTGGGTAGGGAAACCTGGGCTAGATGTAGTCCTGGGAGGGGCTGGAGAACTAGTGTCTCCCTGCTCCTCCCCTCAGTGAGAGCACTTTCTCACGGCAAAGTCCTTAGCACATAGCAGTGGGCCGGGGCATGGAGGATGCCGCAAAATCAAGTTCTCTTCCTTGGCCCCCCCTTTGACTAGACTCAGCTCTGCGTTCAG
>PVHY01031266.1:0-12795 GCA_004024945.1 Uropsilus gracilis
CTACCATTTGACCCAGCAATTGCTCTCTTGGGAATCTACCCAAAAGAGACCTCAATGTGGGTACAAAGGAGGATACCTGTGCTCGGATGTTTACCGCAGAACTATTTATAATTGCAAGGACATGGAAGCAACCTAAGTACCCCAAAACAGATGACTGGATGAAAAAAAAAGTGGTATATATACACGATGGAATATTACTCATCAATTAAGAATGACAAATTCGACGACTTTATGACAACATGCATGAACTTAGAAGGAATCATACTAGCAGAAGCAAGTCAAAAAGAGAAAGACAGAAGTCAAATGGTTTCACTAATATATGGGACATAATGAAAAAAAGTAAAAAGTAAACAAAAGCCGTGAGGAGAAGACAAAACAAGCTAAGCACCAAACTGAAGCACACAACTATGGGCAGGAGGGAAAGGGGAAGAGTGGGTGGGTGGGGGGGAAATCCCTGGGATTGCAATGATGTGACATTTATATATAAATAAATTAAAAAAAATAAAAACTAGCCAAAAAAATAAACACATAAATGTTAGTAGAACGAAAGCATAGAGCAAGAGGGGGGAGGGGTGTAAAATTGGTGGAGGGATGGGGCCAAGAGATTAAGGTGATGGTTCATAGGTGATAAGAAATGGGAGAACCTTGGATAGACAATGATGTAAAATGTAGGTATATGTGCAATTAATTTAAAAAATTTTTAAAAGGGGGAGAAAAAAGGATGGAGCCACAGAGAATAGGGAGGGATGGCTAGAAAAAAAGTAAATTGGGAAGTGATTCAGAGTCCTGAAATGACCCTGGAAAGAACTGAACTTCTGAAATCAAGAGACAAAGGATTTTCAGTAATGAGGGAATATTAACAATGTCAGAGCCTTAAGAGAAAATAAGAGAAAGACATAAAAGCCCAACCCAAGATATTCAGCAATATATATTCAAAGATCAGGAGTAAAATCATCCCATATTCTGATTGAAAGTATTTCAAAGTGTTGAATAAGGGGAAGGAGGTGGGACAGGGTGGAAACAGTCAGGAAGGGGGGATGAACCCCAGAGATCACAAATATGTGAAATTTATATATAAATGGATTATTTAAAAAAACAACAACAAAGTGTTGAATATGAAACACAACTCTGGTAAGGCTCATAGCTCTGAGTACCATTGTCATTCTGTCAAATATTCCATGACACACTTACATATACATATTTAGAAAGGAGTTTTGTCCAAATAGTGGAGAGCATACTGGACTTGCCCCAGACATGTTTAACTTAGGGTTTAGGCTCATGAGTGGCAGTATTTAAGCCAAATTGCTTGAAGGTAATCACTATAGAAGATAATCACTTATCTGTACTTCATTCCTAAGAGTTGAATGGTTTTTTTCTAATCTTAGCTCCACTACTTTATAGCAACTATAAAGGAATATGGTAGTGATGTATTACTAAAATACTGCTTTATAAAATTTCAGATAACTAATGAGATTGTGCGACAAATGATGGAAATGGAAGGGATGTATAGCTTGGATAAACCTGGAGACTTCACTACTATTGTGGATGTGCATCTTATTGCAGCAATGATCCACCCTGGAGGTGGTCGAAATGACATTCCACAACGTTTGAAAAGACAGTTTACTGTATTTAATTGCACGTTGCCTTCAAATGCTTCAATAGACAAAATTTTTGGTAAGGATTTGCTTGGTGTTTCATTTTTGTATTGTATTACATAGTGTTTCATACAAAACTTTCTTTTAGAGATAAAGAAGCTCTGTCTGAAGAAGGGAATAGCTATGTAAAATGGAGAGATAAATTCCCAAAGAGGGATTTAATACAAAGAAGTTTATGTTTCTAGCCTATCCTAAGATTCAGGATTTTTTACAAAGGATTTTGTTGAGGTTAACATTGGAGATAGACAAACCTTTGTGTTTGGTTTACTTGACAGTTAATTAGAAAAAAAAGGGCTAATAAATGATATCAGATCATCCATCCTTAGGTTAACAATCAAATATATCAAGTCAAATATATCATTTTGATATGATAATGAACTGATATTTTCAGCATGAAGTCATCGGAGAAACTGGCCCATATACATATGGACATTAATTACTTGACATAGGTCGAAGGGAAGGGGCAGATTTTCAGTAGGTTGTACTCTGGGATACTTAGAGAATCTCTACAGAGTGAATATACCAGGTGTATTCCAGGTGGATATCAGGGAAAATAACTGAAACCTGCCTTACGCCAAACTTGACGTTCAAACAGTTGGATTGTAAATCTGAATATGGAAAGCACATTTATATAACATTTGGAAGAAAGATAAGAAAATACCTGAAGGACCTTTGGCTAAGTAAGAACTTCTTAAATGAGACTCATAAAACTCAAAAACATAAAGGGAAGTAAGATGAATTTGATAGATTAACATCAAGAGTCTTTTTTCATCTGAAAAACAGTTTTAAATGATTGAAAAGTGAGCTCCAGAGTAGAAGAAAAAATTTTTCAACCACATATATAAAAACAAAAAGTTAATATTCTGAATATAGGAAGAATTTTTCTGAATCCATTAAAGAAAGAAACCACACATAAAAATGGGTAAAAAAGACAGGTACTTTAAGGAGAGAAAACCAAATGGCCAATAAACAAATGTAAAGATGAGAAATATTATTATTCAAAAAATGCAAATTTAAAGCATGATAAAGCAATTGGGACTCTCTCTCCAACTGGTGAGGTTGTAAGTAAGTAGTACTACTTCCAGGTGTATACCAATTTACCATTTTTTTCTTTATGGCTTGTGTTTCCTGAATCTCACTTAAGACTTTCCTATGTATTAGTCAGATATTCTCCTATATTTTCCTCCAAACATTACAGTTTGCCATTCACATTTAAGTCTTTAATCTACCTGCAAATGATTTTATATGTGTGTGCCAGACGACTTGGATAAAAATATTCATAGTACAGTGTTTGTGATTCCCAAACCTTCAAATACCCCAAATATTTACTGACAGTATAATTGGTGAAATAAATTGTGATGTTGGCATACAGTTTAATGCTATATGGCCTTGAATATGAATGAACATGGCCACATGCTTCATTGTGGGTGAAGACCAGAAAAGTAATGTTGAGCAAAAGAAACAAGTCACAAAGGATGATAGAACTTGTCATTAAACTTTGTAATTTCAGATAAAAAGAATAGCAGATTAAAGTTTGAAAATCTAAGTGGCAAAACTAAAGAAAAATGAATTCTTGATTCCTACTGTGTCAAAACAGTGAGGAAAGAAAGGCCTGATGGACAGGGATGGACAGATAGTATATGAGTTATTAGTATAAACCCGGCCCAGTGTTTGTGATAAAGAACTGTGCTGCAGACAGGCCTGGTCTCCTTATCTGTAACAGGAGGATGCCTCTCATTTGTGTTAGGGTATGCGTGGTTTCAAAGGCTCTCGCGCCAGGCTGGGTTCAAATCTCAGATTTGTCCACTACAAGCTGTGTAACTTGGAGCAAGAAATTAAACTCAGATTAGAGTATAAATAATGATGATGATGATGATGATAATAATAATAATAAACTACCCCAGATTCTTTCTTATAGGATCTTGGGAGGTTCTAATGAGCTATCACCTATACAATGCTTGTCACTAAGTAAGTCATATAGACCCAACTGTTGACTTCTAATCTTAACCAGTTCCCTTAGAAAGATTCTTATCATCCGGCTTATCATCAATCCCAGGTTTTTTTTCTATTTATAGTTATATTTATTGAAGTAATGTTGATTTACAGCCCAGTATATGTCTTATGTGTATATGTTTACATCTCTCCAAATATATGTTATTTTACCACACCCACCACCAAAGTTCCAGTGTTCCTCCACTGAATACCCCTGCCCCTTTGGGATAAACATGTACTTTGTAATCTTTTAGTAAGCTTATACATCCAATTGTTTTTTATTTTTCAGGAATTATTGGCTGTGGATATTTTGACCCTTGCAGAAAGTTCAAACCTCAAGTATGTGAGATGATTTCAACGTTAGTTTTAGTGGGCAGAGTGCTGTGGCAGTGGACTAAGGTACAGAAATGTTTGTTGTCAATATGAAAAAAAAAGTCAACTATTATTCAGCCCAGTTCATACCCCATGGCTCATGCCATTATCAAAACATCATATGTAGTAAGGTTTTTATTTTTTAAAGACAAATTAGATGCTCAGATAGATTTATGACACCTTTTCCTTCCATGGAGAAAATTTTCTGGCTGAGTAATGCTTTCCATAATGTATGAGATATTACTATAAACTAGACTCAGCATCCAAGATAAAGTAGAATTTTGCTGAAATGAGCACATGCCTTTCCACTTGTTATTCTGATTTGTAGCTCTTTGCATCTGTCTCCCCCCCTCCCAAACTATGTATGTCAGATGCTCAAATGTTACTGACAGACTGAATACATAGATTTCCAGATATTCTTACCTAATCAAGACAAAGTCTTAACTGGGTCATTTCTCTGAAATGTGAGGAGTGAATGGATGGAAGTATACTTAAAATAGGCAAGATTTTAATGCACAAGTCAGTCCCCTAATAAAGCTCAGGAGACCTGTAGCTGTCACCATATGCTCTGAGGCAGACTCATGAAGAGGCAATTAAACGTAGGTCTTCAATTAAAACAAAGTTGATGTATTTGCCAAAAAATGGCAAAGGAGATAAAGATTAGTTGTCATGGTTGATGATACATTCATTAGGCCAATTACCTACATCTGGGCAGAAGCTGGGTGCTGGGGAAATGAAGATTGTGCCAATCTTTCAGATGCCTGGGTACACTGGTGGAATGCTAGATGCAGAATTAACAGAAGAGGAATTGGATGTTTCTTAGGAAACACGCAGCTGCCTGCATTATCAATTCCCTGCATGGGGCCCATCCCTTGCCAACACAGCATCTTTGTGTATGCTGTTCTGAAAGAAACTCCAAAATGAATGGCAAGGTCTGAGTGCCTGAGATGATTTTCAGTGGTAAAGACCCAGCTGTTTTCCAGTAGGGCTGTTGTTTGATGCAATGTGCTTAGAAACATGTTTTTCTGAAAATCTTTGACTTTCCTGGGGTCTTTGTTTTATGAGTGTTTATTTTTTAAATTTTTTATTGTATATATATATATATATATATATATATATATATATATATATAATTTCTTTGCATCATTGTATACCCTGAAGTTCTTCCATCACCTTTTCACCCTTGTGAACTCTCATCCTAGTCACTTGTGCTCATCCCTCCTTTGGTTTCCCCTCCTCCCCTCCCCTCCATTGCTGTATATGCTTTAGTTATATTGTTAGTTCATTAGTTTTAGCTTTTTCTTCTCCTTTTGTTTTCCCTATAGTCTGTATATAATTGAACCGTCTGGCATTTCTTTTTCTTTCTGGCTTATTTCCACTAGCATGAGTCCTTCTAGCTCCATCCATGTTGCCACAATTGACATGAAAGTGTATTGTCTACAGGTCTTTACCTCCATTTCACACAAATGTTCATGTTCCCTGCTATCATCAAGATCCAAAGACCTCATTCTTGCTGAATCCAGAGGTTGATCTTCCTCCTCTTACTGACATGTTGGTAGTGTTTGACATAAATGCTTATCTAAACACTTTCGGCTCTTGGCTCTTTTCCTACCTCTCTGGTTACCTTCTTCCCCTCCTCTAAATATGAAGTATACTCATCACCATACTGGGACCCTTCCCTGTCTCCATCCTTTCCCTTCATAGCCTCATCCAGCTTCAAGACTTTATAAACACCCTCACTCTGCTGATGACTTCAAAATCAGTAGTACCATCCTGGACTCTTCTGTTGTCTACTGGCTTGGCAGACATCACCATTTTGATGTCTAATTACCATCCAAAGTTAGCATGTCCAAACAGAGTTCTTAATTTTCCTTGCTCAGACTTTTGCATCTTAATTAGCAGGAACACTAATTACCCTGCTTCTCCGGCTGAACACTTGGGTGCCATCCTTGGCTTGTCTCCTATGTCAAATCTCATCAGCAACTCTCAATGACCTTGCTTGCAGGCATGTCCCCCAAACTGAGCACTTCTTGCCATCTCCCTGTGCACCCTCATATCAGCTTCCATCATCTGCCTTGCGGCCCATGCAATAACTTCCTGACCCCCTTGCTTTCTTCATGCTTCAGGCTCTTTACACATCCCTAAAAGGAAGCTTTACACATTCCTAAAATAATTTCCAAAAAAAGTAAATCAGAGTTCATCATTTCTTAAAAGCAGTTGTGGGCTCCCAGTTGTACTTAAAATAAAACCCGTGAGACTCAGCCTGAACTGGTCCTGCTTCCCTCTCATCCTGTCCATTGTTCTGCTCCAACTGCACTGCTCTTCTCACAGTTCCTTGAACATCCCCAGTTTTTCATGCCTCTTGAATAATACACTTCATTTGACTTTTCCGTTCTTATATTCAGTGGGACTTTCCTGGATCTTTTCCTCTAAAATAATTGACATTTTCTATTCCTCTAAAATAATTGATATTATCTTCCTCTTTTTATTATTTTTACTGTTATTCTTTATATGTTTATTTGTTTATCAGTATCTTTATTAGTTACCAGATTCCTCCACTAGAATGGAAGCGCTCTTCTGGAGCAAATTTTGTTGCTTATTTACTTCAGAGCAGTATGAGATCTGGAAAAATGAAAAAAAGAGTCTTTTTACTTCTAAGTAGGGAACCTCTTTATTTTTTTTTCAAATTTCCCATCTTCATAACATACTCTTTTAATCTATGCATGTCTTTGTGTATGTCACTTCACTTGCATATTACTTTACATGGCTTCAGAAAGAAGCCAGTGAGAAAAGAAAAAAGTTGGTAAAAATTGAAAGAAATATTAGCAAAAGGAAAGAAGCAGATTAATAAATGAAGGGGGAAGAAATTTATTTAATTCTTAACTTCTGTTAGCAACCACCGTCTACTTCTGTTAGCTGACCACCATCAGCACTGCAGTCTTTTATGACAAATAAAAAACCCAACATTTATGTTGTCATTTTATTTTTGCATATTTATAACGAAGGATATATTTTACATTTTCATGAGTGGAATGAACATTTTAGCTTGGAGTTGAACTGAGTAAAAGGAAATATTGAAGGTGATTGATAAAATAGCACTTCTATTCATTGTTTCCTCATACTACCTGCTTTTTAAACTTGCATTGCATATTAGTCTGTAAAAATCACCCTACAAACTCAAAAAGAAACTTTTTAAATATAGTAAAGCCTTATTCCAGGAATAAATATTAAAGGAATCATTTGTTTGCCCAACTTTATCATGTGGAGAGTTTGCTTTATGTCTTCACATTCAAAAAATGATGCTAACAATAGCAATAACAATCCATACACACAGCCAGCAATGCTTTCCACAGCTAGTGCACCTCATTTATTCCTTAAGTGGCATAAGGGATGCCACTGTTTAACAATGTGTCCTTGTTATAACTTTAACTATTTAGATTTTACAGTTGATAGAAATAGTAAGTAAATTAACAGCTGAACACAACCTTTGTGTTCAACAAATAAAACCACCTAGTATCTGTAGCTGCATGTCACACTTGCCTGACAATTTATCATTGATATCAAGACATATGGATCCTTGTTGATTGAATTTGGGACCCTGCATAAAATTCAGATTGTGAAATGCAAACATATCTGTTGCAAAGAGTCATTATTGACATTAGAAGTAAGCGTATATTGCTTTTAACTCCACAATGACGAACTCACATTCAGTTTTTTTTTTTGTTATTTTTATAATATATTTCCAAATATACACTGGTAAGGTCAGTAATGACTAGTGTGTAGTATTCCCACAACTCACATCATTTATAAGAACTCGGGAGAAAGTGATTTGTTTATAGGCAAACCATAAGTAGTAGAACAGGTATTGGAATCTACATCATTTTCAAGGGTTTATGGCCTTTTAAATTCTATATTGATTTATTTATGATATGTTTTCTTTTTGTGGGAACTGTGACAAAAATATAAACTTAATTTTCATCTACTTAGTTTTATTCAAAATAGGATTGTGAAACTAAATAGTTCTAAAAGCAACTCTACTTTTACTTCTATCTAAATGAATTTAAATGAATTAAGTATTCTATGGTTTTTTTTTTTCAAATCTCTAGGTGAAAATGCTGCCAACTCCTTCTAAATTTCATTACATTTTCAATCTTCGAGATCTCTCCAGAATTTGGCAAGGAATGTTAACCATAAAAGCTGAAGAATGTGATTCAGTGCCCCTTCTTCTATCACTTTTCAAACATGAGTGTAACAGAGTAATTGCAGACAGGTGCATATATATAGCTATCGATTCTAAATGTACTATATAAGAAGTTTATACTGCTAGAGTAATCCTGCATTATCTACTCATATTAGTAGGGTGAGGAGTATTATCTTCATTTGCTCAGGGGTTTGTGCAGCACTGATGTCATTTCCTACCCACCGGTCACCTTTAAAAAAATTCTCTACCAATCTTACTTTCAGCAGGATGTCTTTTTAAATCACCATATTATCATCAGGACATTTCTGAATGGGCGTGAGTTCTGTGTATGTTTTGCATAGTGAAATCTGGCAGATGGCTAACTTGCCTTCCTGAGCCTCAATTTCTTCCTCTTTAAAATATAGATACTACCAATCTGACCAAGTTGTAAAGGGTCTACCATACAATACCCTCTACTGTTGTAATGTGAAGTGGATTTTTGCACTGTGTGCCCACAAACTCAGAAAGGGGACCCCTGTCCACTACTGACTATAACTTTTGGATTTCTGTTGCATGTTTTAGAAAACTTTGACCTCACCTGAGTGATTCTCTATAATGTTAAATAAAGAAGATTATTCATGACTTGTTAAAACCATCAGACAGGCAGAATTTATTCAGGACTATCATGAAAGGCACAGGCACTCATACAATGGGGTTTTGCAGTAGAGAGAGGGATTGGGTTCAGCTCTAAATATAAGGAAAAAGTGGATTTTGTAACCAAGTAACAGTACTGGGGAGATATGTGGATGGAAAATTATTAAGAGGAAATATCAGGGAGAATTCTAGCTAAATTGACCTGATTGTATTTTTGCTGGAAGCAGACCAAGGTAATCAGATGTCCACTGAGGGTGAGAATGAGGAATTGGGCAGCTAGCAAACATGATCAGATATTGGGGTTTGTGGGTTCTGGCTAAGCTGACTTGATTGAATTCTTGCTAAAATTGGGTATAGTGCAAAATTTGAACCTAACAGGAAAGATCATTAAAAGATACTTACCTAAGTTTGGTCAAAGAGAGACTCTTTTTCAGTATTTTCTCATAAATAAGACTACCAAGGTCATAACACTCTTCTGACTCTCTTGTCAGAAGGTAGAACATATTGTTTCCCTTGTGAAAAGTGATGTATGTAGAGGATAGGGGCTAGAAAACATGTTCAGTTAGGAAGGATACCTTCATATTTTACTTTTTTACTCCAGTATTTTTCTTTCAGATTTATAACTCCTGAAGATGAACAGTGGTTTAATGTCTATCTTATTCGTGCATTGGAAGAAAATATCAACCCAGATTTGATATCAACTATTCATCCTGAGCCATACTTTGTAGATTTTCTCCGTGACATGCCTGAACCAACTGGTGATGAACCTGAAGAAACTGCTTTCGAAGTGCCTAAAATCTATGAATTGGTATTTATTTTCACCTTTAAAAAGATCCTTTTTGATCACTCATAATACTAGATTATTTCTGCAAGTGCCACTGTCCCACTATGGAGTTGCTGACTAACTTCTCCAACATGTCTTTGTTGTGATCCATGTCATCATACACCAAGTAAAATGTTTCCTTCAGTGAAACTTAGCAATTCCATTAAGTCAGGTACAAGACAAATATGTATACTATTATCACTGCTTTTTAGTACTGCTTTGAAAGTTCTAGGCTATGTAGCACAGTGATAAAAAGAAAATGTGAAATTATAAAGTAAGTAAAAGATAATATGATTATCTATTAATATAATCTAACAGAACTTAATGTCTGTTTCAGCTACTATGAGCTCATTAAGTTACCAAATATGATATAATGTAAAACTCAGTAATTATTTCCTATATCAGGGAATTGCAATCCATGGGCTCCATCCAGTCCACTGCCAGTTTTGTTAGATTGTGAACTGAAACACGTTTTTAGAGGACTCACAACAGTACACACCATGATATCAACTATAAAGATGTTTTTGGTGACTCAACCACTATGGCAAGGGGTTAATAAAAATAAACAATTGGAATTACTTCAGGTTAAAACTTTATTGTACAGTGAAGGAAAATTTAAGATGATTAAATAAATATCTCCACTGAATAGGAAAATATATATACAATATATAACTGTTAAGGGATTAATATCCAAAATATATATTTAAAACATATAATTCAGCAACAGCAATAACAAAAACAAATAAATCAATGAATGGTTAGCAGATAGGAACAGAGTTTACCAGAGAAGCCCACAAGGTATGAAAAATGTTTTTCACTTCTAATAAAAGAGATGCAGGCTAAAACTATAATGAAATACCACCTTACACTTGTGAGAATGGCACATATTAAAAATGACCCCCAACTATAAATGATGGAGAAGATGCAGGGAAAAAGGAACCCTACTACATTGTGGAAATGTGAACTGGTGAAACCATTATAGAAAGCAATTTTTTAATTAAAAATTTAAAAATGGAGTTGGGCATGGTGGTGCGTGCCTTTAATTCCAGCTACCTGGGAGACTGAGGCTAGGGATCACTTGAGCCAGCGGGTTTGGGACTATCCTGGGCAACATATTGAGACCAGTCTCTTAAAAAAATTATAAAATGGGAATACTGAATGACCTGGCAGTCCCAATCTTAGGCATATTTTCACAGACTATAAAACTATATGTTCCACAATATTCCTAGCAACATTATTTACAATAGTTCAGAAATAGAAGCAACGTAAATCTTTCAGCAGACAAATGAATCAAGAGATGTGGTGTGTATACACTATGGAGTATTACATTGCCATAAAAAGAATTAAATGCAGCTATTTTTTTTAACAAAACAGAATTATGTGCAGCAAAGTCAGAATGATAAAAGCAAATATTGGGCATTCACACAGCACACAATCTAACAGTGAAAAATACGTAAACTACTGGGGCTCTAAAGCTAAGCGGGAAGGACAGGGAAAAAGACAAAGGGACCCAAAGGAAGGTAATGGCAGAAGATCCATAAACAATATTAAAAATTAAAAAACTGAGAGAAATAGTTGTTCTATTTCAACATGGATAAGAGTTGGTGGTGGGATTTGAAGGGAAAGGTCAGGAAGAAGGATTTCACTTTGGAAACCGAGTAATGCAGCCAAATACTTTAAGTTTTGAAAATGGAAATTGACTAAAATTAGATTAAATCTGACATACTTTAGGTTTTTTTGGAGTTACTTTAGAGTTACTTTTTCTTACGTATGAAACTTATATTACCTTGATTATGGTGATAGCTTCACAAGTGTATGTGTATGTTTAACTTGTCAAATTGTATATATTAAATATGTGCAAACTTTTGTACTTAAATTTTGCCTCTTTTAAAATACTGAAATAATAGCATAGGACCTTTGAGCAGCATGTTTAGAAAGCTTCACTAAACTCATGTCATTATCACAGAATATACATTCGCTTTAAGTGCAAGTGGAATTAGAGTTACTTTTGAGGATTTTTATAATTGCTCCTTTCACATATATTTGGATCTAAAGTATTGTTTCTCTCTCTCCCTATCTCTCTCCATAGATACCATCTTTTGAATATCTGGCCGATAAACTCCAGTATTACCAGAGACAATTTAATGAAATCATTAGAGGAACATCTCTTGATCTGGTGTTTTTTAAAGATGCAATGACTCATCTAGTTAAGGTTCTACTTATTGACTGTTTTCTGATATAATTAGATCTTCATTTCACAGATAAACTTTTTGTGAGAATAAATGTATATAGTATGGAGTAGTATACAAGGGAGTGTCCATCAAGGGTCAGTTCACTGTCTCAGAAAACAAAGGTTTACTCATAAACCCTTGTGTGAATCTACCTATGTGACAGCATATGATTTTCAAGGACAATGGGATGATTTTTGTTGTCAGCACTTTTGACACATTGAGTCAGAGTTTCTACGATTCCAGATAATAAGCTGGAGAACTCTAATTTTTTGTAATTGATGCGAATCCTATTCTCCATTGAGGAAATGTTGATGCTTTGGAAAATATCAGTATCATGGATGACTAATAGGTTATGGGGAACTGGTAAGGACTGACAAATAAATAAATAATAAAAAAATAGAAGTCAATTAGAGCCAGCACCAAAAAAGAACATATTTGACCCATATCTGAAAGGTTATCCAAAAGAGTTCGTTGTTTATATAAATTATGGATAGGAAAGGACTTTCTCCAGGAAATTAGAACATGGAGTAGGGAGGTTTGATAAGGGGGAATAGTTCTCTCTGTATTTACTATATTGCTGTATTCTGTAAGTTGGTGAATTTCCAGATGTCCTGAGGCTGTTTCATCCATTCAGTAATTGTAGAGTATCTGCTGTGGCTAGATAATTAAGTGCCAGAAACCCTGTTACAGGTGCAAAAACAAAGAAATAATTAACATGTAAGAAATATAAGAATAGAATTGGTTCATAAGCAAGGTGTCATTACTGATCTGCCATCTGTAAAACTGGCATTCAGAAAAAAAACTTTTTAATGCTGAAAAAAATTTTTTTAGCTTTATTTTTTTATTGATTGTACATATTTAATCTGTGTATATATGTTATATATATAT
>PVHY01031267.1:0-12783 GCA_004024945.1 Uropsilus gracilis
AAATTTGATACATTTGTGATAACATGAATGGACCTAGAAGGAATCACATTAGCAGAAATAAGCCAGAAAGAGAAAGAAAGACACTGAATGGTCTCACCTATATGTGGGATATAGAAAAAACAAACAAACTAAAGGACAAGTAAAATTTAAAAGTAGCTGTCAGCAGAACTGAAGCATAGAGTGAGAGAGGAGGAGAGGGGTATGATCAGGGGAGGGATGGACACAAGAGATGATGGTTCACAGGTGACAAAGTGGTGGGAGAACCTTAGGGTAGACAATGATGTAAAATAAATACATGTGCAATCAATTTAAAAAAAAGTAAAATTGAAAAATAAATAAAGTAAACTTTAAAGATGCAAAATAAAAGAAAGGTGTCTATAATGTTACTAATGTGGGGCGGGGGGAGGGCGGGGAGCCAGCTGCACAAAAATACAGATTACGTGGCACCTTTTCTGGTTTTTAAAACACAAAACACTCATAGCAAAATCACTTGCAGGGCTATCTATAAATGCATAGCAATGAGCCTGTACGGATTAGAGGCCACCTGATAACAGCGGTTACTATGGAGATGGGACTGAAAGGTGGGGGTGGGGGTGTCAGGGAGGAGGGCAGCCCAGGGAAGTTTGTCCTTATCTAAATTGTTCAATTGCGGGAGGTGCGCAGAGCAGCTGCATAATCAAAATTAATATGTGAGAAATAAAGGTCCACCGGTGACATGCATCAAAGTACTGTCAGGAAGAGCAAAAAACCCCAAAACAATCTGAAATTCCCCTAAAAAGAGTCACCAAAATTGACATGCTGTCTTGTTCACAAAAGACAAATTATTCTATGCCTAGACGATCACGGCGTGCCAGGCCCTGAGAAGGGGCAGCGGAAGGCTGTGCCCGGGGTCCAGACCTGCTTTGCAGCTGGCATGATGACTTGAGTGTCTGGGCCATTCCAATCTCTTATCTGTCCTCAGGAGGGGCATGGGGCCCTGCCATGTGGGGCCAATGACAAGACGGAAGTAGCTGATACCCAAGGGCTCCCCCGCAAAGCACCATTCAGTCCCCTCTTTGGGGTCAGTATCTGCAGTGTTTTATTTGGGCCATGGGTTTCTGGCTGGGAGAACAGGATCCTTAAAATTCCTACATACTCCAGATTGCTGGAATTTTCATTGTGAGCCTGCATCACTTTCTTTTAAAAAAAAAAAAAAAAAAAAAACTAAAAAGGGTGCCAGGCATAGTGGCACATGCCTGTAAGCAGCAGCCTAGGAAGCTGCAGCCAGGGCCAGGGATCATGGTTCGAGTCCCACCCGGGGCACATAGTGAGACCTAGTTCCAAAACAATATAGCTGGGTGTGGTGGCACGCACCTGTAATCCCAGCTACCTGGAAAGTTGAGGATGGGGATTGCTTGAGTCTGTGGGACCCCCGGCAATGTGAGCCTGTGGTTCCACAGGCAAAAATAGCGAGACCTAGTCTCAAAAATAATAAAAATAAAAATAAAAAGAGATGTGTCCTAGCCAGACCGCCACTCTGTGCTGTCCGGACATGAAGCTCTAGCCCCAGTGTGCAACCGTCACCTTGCTGACCACAGGCACTCTCAGTGGACCCCCAAGAAATTGCTTCCAATTTCAGGAGTGTGATTATGGAGAACTGCAGGCAAAATCTGCCAAGCTCCACTGCACAGTGCACCCTCCCTGCCCCCAGGGGCTGGCCAGAGGTGGGTGACAAGTGGCCTCCTGTCACCTGCCTGCATCCTGAGATTTAATAGAGTTTCGACATTTCTCCAGCTGAGGGGCAGCTGGGGCTCCAGCCTCATGAATTCAGGCAGCTAAAAGCCAGAGCAAAGGGCACAGAGACCTGACTCCCTGTCATTTCAGCACCGGCTCAGCCAGCACAGACTAACGTGCCAAGCCCCTGAAGTCGGTAAGGAAAGAGATAAGGGCTGGAGGAAAAGGCTAGGACTGCCCAAGATCGCTCCTTCCTTGAGAGGCATGTGGCTCTGCTGCTATCGCTGGCAGAAGGAGTGTCAGGGAGGCCCCATCTGCGCAGAGAAGCCCCCACCCCAGCATGGGCAGCCAATTCTGAGCACCTACTGTGTGCCAGCACAGCTGCCCCATGGACAACCATCATCATAAACTTCTGGAATCACAGCAGACCCCTGGCTCCTGACTGCCTGCTACTGGCCCCACTCTGTGCTAAGTGCTCCATAGTCTATTTTTTTTAATCCTCAAACATCCTCCAGAGAGGGATTTTATGGAAAAGGAAACTGAGACTCAGAGAAGTTAGCACTCACTTGGACAGAACCCAGATCTCCTCTGTGCCCCGAGCCTGAGCCCTGTCCTGAAGCAGGTATCCCTGGTCCTATGGAGCCACTCTGGGTGACCACTGAAGGGCATTTGGTGAGTCTCAACACCTTTTGCAACTAGCAAGTCACCCTGCCTGACTCACACTAGGGGAACATGGTAAAGACCTTGCATGTAGCTCCCACAAGTTCATACCAGCTGAGTTGGGGAGCAGGTAGAAAGCTCCAGAAAAGGCCCTGGTCTGAGGGTTCCATTCTAGAAAGGCAGGACTTTGTGATCATCAGGCCATCATCCCCAGGGACCAGTGCTCCCCAGCTCTCTCAGCTCCCCCAAGGGGTCTGCCCCAGAGCCCTTGTGAGCAGCCTTCTGGGAGGAAGGGCAGATACTAGGATATCAGGCAACTCAGCCTCCATCCCTGCCAGTGATCTCAGGTCCAAACTGGGCCTCTCGCTCTCCCTTTGTCCCTCCAAAGTGACAGCTTCCCAGCCTTTCACTTTCAGGAAGTTCCAGACTTCTAATGGTCACCTAGCACATGATGGGTACCATGCCACTTTGGTGCTGTTGCTGTGGTTTTCTGTAATTTCTTTTCAACCACCTACCTTGACAGGTCAACATGAACTGTCGCCCTATCATCTCTCCCCTCTGCCCACCCCCACGTGGCTACCCTGCCCACCCCCTGGAGCCCACACAGATGACCTGGCAGTTTGTCCAGCCTGTGCTGGGCCCTGGACAGAAGCCTGGGGCCCAGTCCCTCACCCCCAGATCTTCAGTGAACAAACAATGCCCAACTCACTCAGGGCTTGGGTGAGTCAGCTCCTCCTCCCAGGGGTCCTGGAGACTCCAGCACAAGAGGAAAGCCCCTGCTCCAATCTGGGCCTCAGTTTCCCAACTGTGAAATGAGGTACAGACTCACTCTTCTCACTGTGGGACTCCATCTCCCTGACTCACAGTGGGGCCACCTGGGGCAGGACAGTGTGGGCAGTGAGTCAGCTGGGCTGGGGCTTTGCTTGTGAGGGTCTTGCCTTAACCCCTTCCTGTGAGTCCTGGCAGGCCCCTTGCCAAGGAGGGAAGCCAAGTGAGGAAGCAGGTGTCAGCACCAGCACAGGCCGGGTCCTCAGCGCACCATGAATATTCATCCGTTATTAATGAGGTGATGGTATTTATAACAACTGCCTGAGCGAATGCAAACCCAGGGCTCCTCCTTCCTCTGCTTTGAGACTCTGCTCCCCACTAGCACCCAGTCCTCCTTCCTCACACAGACATTGAGCCCCTTCCTCAACCCAGCAGCTCCCCAGAATTGCAGCAGTGAAGAAGACAGACGGGCTCCCTCCCTGGACCGATGGTCCCCGCGGGGAAGAGCAACAATCATCACACAAATAAGCTGAATGATTGTAGGTTGTGATCTTTCTGCAAATGATTTTTCTTCTTGAGAACAAAAACACCACCCCACCTCAGCTCACCCCTCCCTGCCCCACCTCTAAGGTGGCACAGACAACTCCCTCACAAAGGCTCGCCCTTCCCGTTTCCCTCTCTCCGCAAACAAGCTCCTAACACCCAGTTCAGTGGTGTCAGCTCGAGGTTCTGTGACCCTTCCCAGATGACTGCCAGCTCGCCACACCCCCACCACCTCCAGAAAACCATCTCCAACAACCCCCACACCCCATCTCCATCCCCACCCCCCAGGCTCACAGCCCCTGGGAGCCATAAAAGGAGTCCTCTGTCCACTGGTGATCTGGGAAGAGAGAAGAAAGACTGGGCCGCAGAGCAAGGTGGGGGCAGAGCTGGGAAGGGAGAAGACAGGAAGCCAGATGCTCCCCCTGCTCTGGATGCCCAGCCCTAGGTATCCCTTCCGCATGTCCCAGGGCATGGCTGGCCCTCC
This sequence comes from Uropsilus gracilis, assembly GCA_004024945.1. Taxonomy (NCBI): domain Eukaryota; kingdom Metazoa; phylum Chordata; class Mammalia; order Eulipotyphla; family Talpidae; genus Uropsilus; species Uropsilus gracilis. The sequence continues at coordinate 4,169 of PVHY01031267.1, forward strand.
CTTCCCAGCTGGGGATCCGGAAATGGCTCAGCACGCTCCTGCTCCCCTGCCCTACATCGGGGGGAGCATTGAGGGGTAGTAAGGGGTCTGCAGTCACTCGAGGAGAGTCCTTGCTTGTAGGAATGGAGGCCCCAGCCTGACCCCTCGGACCCCCACTGTCAAGAGGAAGAGGGAGATTGGGGCTCGGTCAGCACCTGCCCCAAGAGGGGCACCCAGCCAACTGCACGGGAGTGTACTTATCTGTCCGTAGGCCACTCCCTCTGCCAGACAGCAGGACCTAAACGATGGTGGAGGCCACAGCAGACAGTGCTTGCTACCCCAGGAAGTCAGGGGAGGGCAGCTGTCAGGCAGGAGATGAGGGACTAGAGCCAGGGCAGCTCTGGGAGCGCAAGGACCCGGCCCTGGGCACAGTTGTGGTGCCCCCCCCAGCCCCTCCCCGCCCTCTGGCACCGTGAGTGGAGAGAACTGACTCAGCCTCAAGAGCCGCTGGGTGCAGGCTTTGCTGGGCCCTCCCATCCCCGGTCCTGGTAGGTTGGGTATCTCCCATGAGGAATCAGCAGCGGAGCTGGAGAGGCTAGATGGGCTCAGTTGTTCCTGGTTCGGTTCGGAGGTGGAGGTCTCAGCCCTGTGGCCTCTGTCGCGTGGAGCAAGCACCTACCTGGACGTCGCTTCCGGCCGCCTTCTTCCCAGCCTCACGCCCCATGAACCCCCACCGGCTCCCGAAAGCTGACCGGGTCTCCGGCCCGTTGGGAAGAACCCAGGCTAGTGGCCAGAGCTGGGCGTCACCCTGACCCTGGTGGGGCGCCCTCGGAGCCCCTTCACGGCTCAGAGCTTCGGGGCCAGGACACGGGGTGACGGTCAGCTCATGGCCGCGCCGCAGGGACACACACAAGAGAAACGCCGCCCAGGAAGGCGAGGCGCGCACGCAGCGGTCAGCACTCCTCCCGCGGCCCGCGGTGGGCGGGCCCAGGTGCCCACGAGCTCCGCGGTGGCACATGGTTGGGCTTGGAGAAACAGTCATAACATGAATTGGTTAATTAATGGGCTTGAGTTCTGGCTCTGCGGGTTGTTAGCCGCGCACCCTCCCGAGAGGGCCCTGCCCTTCCCGCACCCCCCTCCCTCATCTGGGACTCCTTAAAGCAGCGCCTTTTGCTCCCGGAAGTTGCAACTATAAAGCAGCAAAACCAACGTGGAGACAAAAGCCTGGAGGGCAGGAGGAGCCGCACTGTCGGGGAGAAGCAGGTGTCGCTGCTCTTGCACTCGGTGGGGAAGAGGGGGGAGCCTCCTAAACCCTCAGCCCTTTGGCTGCTAATTAAGCAGGAACTTGAGGCTGTGTGAGTCCTGGGAGGAGTTTTTAATTAACCTTCTCTGAAGGCAGGAGGAGGTGGGTGGCAGGAGCCCCTAGGGGAGTGGAGCCCACACCCCCAATCCGTACAGGCAGAGCAGGGAGAGGTGGGGGCACGTGCCCAGCACGCACACGCCCACTGCGGTGCCCACACTCTCCCGCCAGGTCACCTCAACACAGAACCCCGGGCCAGAGGACTGCCATCTCCAGTCGCAGACAAGGACACTGAGGCTCCAGGTGGGGAACTCGTGAGTGGGAGCAGGGCCAATGCCACCTCCCCACCAGCACCACCTCCCCGCCAGCACGGATGGAGGCTGCCCAGTGCCAACCATGAGGACTGGCAGGGTTCACGAGGACCCACAGGCTCCTGGTCCCAGGGGTCAGAGAATGGCCATGTGGTAGAATCTGATAAGGAAGCACAGGTAGTTGGGGGCCCTGGGACCCTAACCCAGTCTGGGGCATCAGGGGCTCCCCCAAAAATGAAAAAAGAGGAAGAGGAGAACAAAGAGGAAGAGGGAGGAGAGGGAAGAAAGAGAGAGGAGAAGGGGCAGAGGCGTTCCTGTGGCAGGAACCAGCAGTTCAAAGACCCAGGAGCAGATGAGGTAGGGCTAGTTCAGGAAACTGGGGTCTGGGCTGCCCCAGGTGGGGCTCAGGACTGTAGTTGCATTGGAAGGGGAGCCAGGTGAGGGCCAAGTGCCAGGGCGCTGGAACCAAACCCTGGCCTGGACACTGTGGGTTGGGAGGCCCTGGGCAAGTCAGTGAACCGCTCTGGGCTTGTTTTTGTCGCAGAGGACTGTGCCCAGAGCAGCAGGGGCCACCAGAGAGTGAATGTCCATCACTGCCCCTCTGTCCGCACCTGGCCCTGCACCTACACACTTTGGCCGAGGCTGCATTTGGCAAAGGTCACACATTAAACACCCACATTGGGTAAGAAGAGGAGACAAGGACCGATTGTCCATGTCCCCGACTGTCTCTCCAGAGTCCCGACTGTCTCCCCTACTTGAGTGAACAACTCAAGTAGGATTTATTCCTGGGTCCTCTACGTACACCCAGAACATGCACAATGCTCAGCTGAATTCAGTGTGGACTCAGCCCTATACGGGTAGTGATGAGTCCCACCACTGATACCTGGGGTCCCCTGTACCCCCTGCACAGGGGCAGGGGAAAGGCGGGGACTCTGGGGTCGCTGGGCTTTGACTGGATTGCCCAGGTGCCACAAAAGAGGGAAGTCAGCCCTTCCCTCTATCCCAGAAGCCCCTCCAGAAAAGTAAGAGCAGCAGCGCCACCTGCAGGCAGTCTGAGGGTTGGTGGTATTCAGCATGAGCACAGGAGGTGCTCTGTGAACCCCAGCCCACTCCCAAGCCCAAACCTCCCTCCAAAGCAGTCAGTCTCTATCAGTTGTATCCAGTTCAGAACTATCAAATGAAGCTTTTACCCGGGAGCCTCCGGGTCCTCCAGCCCCACCCCTCCCTCCAAGACCCACCTGTAACCACCTCGGCACCAGTGGGGAGCATTCTGTTCATATACAGAATAAATCTCCCGGGTAGTTTAGACTCCAGTCTTTCCTTTTAACTCCCCCATACCCAAAGGGACATGGCTACACCTGCAAAGGTCACACATTAAACACCCACAGTGGGTAAGAAGAGACCAGGACTGATGCAGTGGTAGGTGCAGCTAGTTAGGGGGGAAGGCAGGCTCCCCTTCAGAGTGTGCCCTCCAGCTGCAAAGCCTGGGGTGCATTTTTCTCCACCGGCTCCCGCTTCAGCAATGCATGTCTCCGGAGCCTGGGTCCTTGCAGCGAGAAGCTGAGTTCTTTGACCGACAGTCCTGAGGCAATAACCTGCACGACCCAGAGCAGGGCGTCTCCACCACACAGACGGGAGCTCCGCTCTATGTGGCTGCGCACAATGCTTCAAGAGGTGGAGCTGGGATTTGAGCCTAGGTCTGCTGCCCTGAGCCCCTGCTCCCTGGGAACTCAGAAGCATTGCAGGCTTTGGGTTCAAACTACCCTCTGGTCATTTGCATACCCTTGCATGCTGTAGCTCCAGAGGCCCCAGGCATAGATAATAAAACCAATTAATTAGTGCAACCAACCCATGGGCTCTTAGGATGCCCTCAGACCACTGTAACAGAGTGGGTTCTGCATATGCTCCATCTCATGCCCTCTTAGGCTGGTGAAGCCAACCTTGAACCAGACCCAGCCCCCATCATCAGCACCCCCGTTGTCAAAAATGAGCCACCCAAGGGGAAGGGGCTCTAGTCTTCCAAAATAAAGGATCTGTGAGGGAGGCTGTGTTCCTAGGCTGCCATGCAGCCGATAGGCCCAGGGCATGAGTTACAGGACGGACATGGGCCCCTGCTCTCTGCCAGCTTTCTGGAGCTGATGCCTTCTCCCACCCAGTGCATCAGATGCTCGCACTAAGTGAAAGGGCTGCCTAACCCAGGCCGCACAGAGACCATCAGAGCCAAAAGTCCCCTCTAGACTGCTCTGACCAGCCTCCCAGGTCCACCCATTAATGGGTCACTGTCCCCAAGTGACCAGAGTGGTGGAGAAGACAGGGTGGGGGCCCAGGGCTCCTGTGGTTGGGGGCCTAGATGAGTTCATCTGTATCCTGACAATTCCCAGGACTGTCAGGTAATCTGGAATGATCCTGGGTTTGCCACCAACCCCAAGGCCACGGTCACTTCTGTGGCCCAGACTGTCTGCCCACAAGCTGGAGAAAGCACCCAGGGTGCCCCGGGGAACTCCCCCTTGAGCAGGGGAGGCCCAGGCCTACCTTCCGGGAAGGCTGGTGTTGCGGAGGAAGAGAGAACTATGAGCACAAAAAAAGCACATGTGCTCCCAAGCACCCGGCAGTGTGAATGAGGGGGGGAGCAAGCCCACCTGAGTGAACAACACAGCCCCATTATCCTTGCCACAGAGGAGGGGAAGCTGAGGTCAGAGGGGTTAGGAACTTGCTGTAGATCATGCAATCAGAACCAGGCAGAGCTGGGGCCCCAGCCAGGTAGCTCAGAAGCCATAACTGCTCTCCTACCCTCCTGCTCAGCTCTAGGATGGCACCTGAAGAACGGTGCACCCCGCCACGCACCCCCAGCTGGCACTCAGTGCAACCAAAGGAAAGTTACCCCTAGGTTGGGAGAGTGCTTGGCTTTGCCACCAAATGACTCTGTTTATTATTGGCCCAGAGGGGTTGGGAGTGGATCTCACCTTTTCTGTGATATCTCCAGTGGTTTTCCGTCTCTGCAGAACTGGAGGAGTCTTTTTGTTTTGTTTTGTTTTGTTTTTTGGAGACTAGGGCTCGCTACTTTTGCCCGTGGAACCACAGGCTCTCATTGCCCAGGGTACCATGGACTCAAGCAATCCCCAGCCTCAGCTTCCCAGGTAGCTGGGATTACAGGCGCGTGCCACAATGCCCAGCTATTTTTTGGGGACTAGGTCTCGCTACGGGTCCCAGGCGGGACCCAAACCGCGATCCCTAGCCCCGGCCACTTCATAGGCTGAAACTTACAGGCACGAGCCACCGTGCCCGGCCCTAGAACTGGAGGAGTCTTGTGGGGGCTGCTGGGGGACTCACTCCACCTGACAGGGCACCAAGGGAAGGGCAGGCAGTAGTGCCGGAAGCTGCCACTTTCTAGCCTTCTACAGCCCATTGCTGCAAAGTCAGTTTCCCTCAAAAGTCTTTTCCTTCTTCTTTCAGCCAGGAGGTGTTTTCGTCTCTATCTTGGTGGCTGTGTTGTCTCTTCTACACATGCAATTTTCCAAAGTGGGTGGAGGGAGACTGGGTGGGGTCAAGAAGGAGAGGCAGGGGGGATGTGACTTGAGTCACAAGGGACAGATCTAGATTCAGCATCAGCAGACAAGTCTGTCAACAGTGGGACATCTGGTCCCGCCAGGCAATGAGCTCCCCATCCCCAAAAGCATTCAGGGACACGAAGGGAAGGTGACCCGGATTGTAGGAGCCTGTGGACTAAGGTCGTTTCCAGGGCTGACATCCCAGCTCCAAGATTTCTCTCTCAGCTCTGAGTTTCGCTGAATGATTCACCGTTGTTCCCAGTCTTTTGTAGCAATCCCTAAATCCTAACATTCCGTGGGCCTGTGAGTTCATGAATATAATTGTAGGATTCTATATAAACATAAGATGCTCAGATCCTGCAATTTAAAAATCCTATAAAACGCATCTTTGAGTCTCTGAAAGATGTGCTAATTCTAAGATTCTGTGTATCTCAGATGCTATGAATGGCACTGAAAGATTCAAAAATGCTCCAGCTGTCTGTGAAAAGCTGGGGAGAGCCTGGCCTTCTTATATTTCGGTATCTTTAGAAGGAGGTTATTCAGTTGTTTATCTCCAGGGCCTCTCAGCATAAAAAGCAGTCTCTTGGAGTTCCCAATTCCTTTCTTTCCTCTCTCTCATCTCTGACTGGCTCATCCCCATCTCTTTCTTCCAGAACCCAGAGCCATGAGGGTTCAACAGAATATTCTAGAAGTTCTCACCCCACCCCCACCTGAGCCTGGTTAAGCAGCAGAAATGGATAAGATCCTTGGTCCTTAACACAAATCTACAAACTGCTTTCTTGGGATTCTTCTTGGGTATTTCCCCAGGAACCATAGGCTGGGACACCCCACTTTTGTCACCCTATGCTCCCCAGCCCCTGGACCTAGAGCAGAGTCTAGCTGGTGCTCTGCTGCCAGTAGGACCTTCTCAGGGGGTGCTCTGACCCCAACCAGGCAGGGCCACCACTGGGCCTCCTTGAGGGGGTTAAAATGGTCCTGAAGTCCCTTGAATGGGTCCTGACACCCCAACAACAGAAACACTCAAGACCTCTCAGCAGACACAGTCCCAGCTGATCACTTGTGGGATTTTTATTTTATTCTGACAGTAGCAGGAAGCCTTTGGAGGCCAAGTAGAATTTTTCTGGTTTGTTTCACTCAAAATAAACAACTTAGGGAGCAAGGAGCCAATCACCCACTTTCATTTCTCTCCTGTTGATTTTTCCTGACCCACCGCCCTGCTCAGCTGGGGCCAGCTCCTCCTAGATCCACTGTTTCATGTGGAGCATTCTCAGGGGCTCTGAGTGATGGCTGCCCTGTGGGTTCAGTTGCAAAGGAACTGCATAGAAGCCAAAGGCCTGTGCTAGAGGATTCTGAGGGAAGAAGCTTGGCCTCTGCAGAAAGGTTGGGGTTCCAGCAGTCTGAGGCAGAGGGAACCCCAGTCCAGAGCCTTCCAGCCACTTCCCTCCCTGTGCCCCAGGAGTCATGCTGAAAACACCCCTGATCCGACAGGCCTAAGCTGGTAGAGGTGCTCCCTGGGAGGTGGGGCAGAGGCTTCCTGGGCCATGCAGATCCAGGCATTCTGATCAGGGGCCTAGCCTGCTCCACCTGAGACTGGCAGCTCCATCTCCAGGTCAATGGGCCTCTGCTCCCTCCTTCTGCCTGAGGCTTATCTTCTTCACTGCTGCCCCCAGGGCCTCCCTCAAGGCCTCCCTTCACCTTCTCCTCTCCTCTCTCCTGGCCTTGCCTCCTCTCCTGCAGGTGGCCTCCGCTCCCCTGCAGGGTGGTGGTGGGGATGGTGGGTGAGTGCTCTGACAGGGGCTGTGAGGTGGAGGATGAGGTGTGTCTGTACTAAGAGGGTGGGCATCTGAGACCCCTGGCAGCCCTGCTGGATGTAACCCCACTGTCTATGGGCCCAGCGGTGGCCTGGAGTTCCGTCCTGCGGCTCAGGCCCAGAAGGAAGACCCGGACTTCCGCACAGTGAGTTAGGCTGTGACTGTGTGACTGCCTCCAGCCCACCTGCTTCTGAGGGTGTTGCTTCTGCAGGGATGGTCAGTGAGCAGAGGGCACTGCAAAGGCCCCCTAGACCCTGCTTTGCAGACAGCCATGGCTTCCTTCCTGGGGCCAGTGTGCTAAAGACAGTGCCGAGGGCACCCACCAACCTGCCTCCTGTAACCTAGGCCCAGCCAGCTGGAGCGTCTGCAGTGGCTGCTGCAGGCCCTCCTCCCTCCACACCCCCAGCAGGAAGGGCCTTGTTGGGGGGTTGGTCAGAACCAAGCAGCCTCATTAATCCCTGGGCTTTCCCTCCCCTGGAGAAGGCCCCCAGGCAGGTGGACATGAGAAGGAGGAGGGCCTAAGGGGCAGGGGGGAGGATGGCTTAAGGGAGAGGGAAGGAGTGAGGAGGAAGAGGGGACAGTGGGGGAGGGAGGAGGATACAGCAGGCTGAGAGCAGGCTGGGCTAGGCTCCCAGCCAGTTTGAATTCCAGGCCAAGGAGGCTGAACTTGATCTGGTAGGTAGTGGGGAGCCGCTGAAGGTTCTTGAGCTGGAGCACGACAGGGTAAAATCACACACTAGAAAGCACCCCCTGGATGCAGTGAAGTCAGGAAAACAGTATGGGGCCAGGTATGGGGCCTCGGTGGGGAGGCCGGGATCCCTGGCACACTGAGCCTCCCACCAACTGACTCAGGTCCAAAGAGCAGGTGCAGGCAGGCAGGACACGGCCTGGGTCAGTCTAGCCCAAAACACTGCCCATGACCCAAGTCACAAAGGAGCACCTCACGCACCCACAAAGCCCAGGGGGTCCTTGGAGTCAATCCTTGGCTCCACCTCCCCACAGATCACTGCCAGGACTTGGTGTGAGGGGACTGCCAGGCCCCACCCTTCCTCCTGCTCCCTCAAGCCTCTCCTGTGTTCTTGGCAGGTCACCGGGCTTCCTCTCCCCAAAGAAAATCCAAGTCTCAGAAGAGTAACCCCTGGGTCTCCCACCACCAAATGCCTACACCTCCCAGCAGGACCAGCGAGGGCCAGCCTCTTCCTCCCTGCGAAGGTGGACTCTGGAGCTTGGAAGGGCTCTGACCAGCGCCTCACAACACCTCAGCCTGCCCAGAGGGAGGGGAGAGCAGTTCCTCTTTCTTTATCTCCCAGCCTATGTAGCTGCCAGTACTTATATCTAGCTTATCTCCCCCTCCCCTCTAGCAACTGATTAATATTTGATTATATTTTATCTTTCGCCTTAGAACAAATAAACCTGAACTTGACGCCCCCCAGCAGCCAGTGCCCTCTTTCTCCCCTCACAGCCAAGCCTGCCACACCAATGGTCTATACTGGCTGCTGCTCCTACACACACACCTTGGGGGTCCAGTCCCCATGCTATCCTGGAGCACTGGCCTCGTCTAGGCCACTGAAGCCACGGACTCTGTCAGCCTAGGCGGCTTCAGGCAACACCCAGGCTGGGCCCCCTCCCTCCATCTCACTCTCCTCCCCCCTCCTCTGCCCCTCCC
>PVHY01031268.1:0-12773 GCA_004024945.1 Uropsilus gracilis
TGAGTGAGTGAGTGAGTGAGTGAGTGAGTGAGTGAGTGAGTGAGTGAGTGAGTGAGTGAGTGTTGAGTTGCATTGCGTCAGTGAATGTATGAGTGAATGAATGGAAATAGGGCTACCTAAAAGTAATATGACACACCTAAAATAAGTAACATATATGCAATGCAAAATAAGTAAAGCTGAGGGTATTTATCTCAACCAGTACAAAACAACTTTCACCTAAAAATATAATACACTGGAACTATGTCAAGCAGAAATGAAAATACTAATAATCCTTTCAATTCAAATGTCTTTTTTTAAAAAATCACTTCACTTACATTGTCTTTATTGGCCCTTAATTAATTTTCCCCCAGTTTGGGGGTTTTTTTTTGTTTTTTGTTTTTTGTTTTTTTTGGTGTTTGTTTGTTTGAGACTAGGTGTCGCTATTTTTGCCTGTGAAACAGAAGGCTCGCGTTGCCCAGGGTACCATGGACTTAAGCAATCCCTAGCCTCAGCTTCCCAGGTAGCTGGGATTATAGGCGTGCACCACCACACCCAGAGATCCCTGGCCCCTGACGCTTCATAGGCTGAAGCGAGCCACCATGCCCGGCCACTTCTCCCCCAGTTTAATAACTTTCATCAGATCAGAACTTTTTTCTTTTTTCCTTTTTTTTATAGAGATCAGGTCTTGCTATGTTGCCCTAGGTTGTCTCAAACCCGTGGCCTCAAGTGATTCCTAGCCTCAGCCTAGCTAGGATTATAGGCATGGGCCACCGCACCCAGCCAGATCAGAGCATTTTAAATTGATCTTCTACAGAATATTTAGTTAACACAAGTGTACACAATACTACATAAACACAGAATTAATTTTTTAAAAACTAGTCTGGGTAATCTTTCAACTACCACCTAGACATTTCCCCTTTAGAAAGAAATGCAGTACTACCACATACAACAGTCTTATGTATGGACTTACCAAAAAAAAGAAAGAAAAATTAATTTTACTGTCACAGAGAAATCCCCGTTCTGAGAATGTTGCGAAATCATGCAAAGGCTGGAGTTAGCGAACCACTTTTTATTGCTGTAAAGAAACCCTGAGGCAAGAAGCAAAAAAGCTCAGAGCAAAGTTCCCAAACCAAGTCTATGTTTACAGACTGCTGGAAGGAAGAAAAGAAACTGTCCATACAGAGTTGTCTCACATCTGTAAGGACATTCTCTAGTATAAGAGGTTCAGATTGCTTTTGGCCATTCTATCTTGCACTCAGACAACAGTTGGCTTTAAGATCTAAGTTGGAAGCTTTACATAATGTTTCCCCTTTATTACTAAATGTTAGAAACCTCTTTTAGCTGAAAATGTTAGAAATTAACCAAATGTCTCCTTTTTTCTTTGCTAGAGAATTAAATACTTTCTCTGTGTATAACCTGCATATATAAATTGAGACAGTGTGGTGGCACACACCTATAATCCTCAGCGCTGGGAGGGTGAGGTCAGAGATCGCTTGAGTTTGCAAGTTCCAGACTACCCTGGGCAACATGAGGCCTAGTCTTTTAAAAAATACCAGGTGTGGTGGCGCATACCTGTAATCACAGCTATCTGGAAGGCTGAGGTTAAGAATCACTTGAGTCTGCGGGTTCGAGACTACCCTGGGCAACATAACGAGACCTAGTCTCTAAAAATAAATAAATAAAATAGAGACAAATCTCTGACAGTAAGTCAGTGGCTTAAAAAAATTTCGTTGTATCTTTACTGGGCCGACTGGTTCTGGATAACTACTTCAGTAACTTCTCTTTAACTGAAATTTTGAATTCTCTTTACAGCGTGATTATTTCAGTAAGAAGTTTTTTATGAGCAATAACTTACAAGTCTTCCAAATAAGGATTGCTCAGAAATATTCTAAGTATACTAACACTGCCAATTTTATAGTCTTGATGAGAAAACTAGTTCTACCAAAAGCATTAATTTTTAACGTAATTTTTAACATTAATCTTTAGTAAGGTTTAGAATTATATTAATACTTAATACTTAGAACAGGAAATCAGAGTAAAAGATACAATGGGCAGTCAACATTAGCTTAGGGTTTTTTTTTTTTTAAAGGCTTAGTTCAGTTAAAGAAACTAAGTATTTTATCCTAAGGATTACTGGATTTATTTCAAAATAAAATGTCTCTCTCTAAAACATAATACCTCAAAATAACAAAACTAAAAAGTCAATTCTGAAGTAGAAATAATCTTATGAAATGTGAAATAAAGAATGTTTTTTGGAATAATAGAACATACCCAAATGAACTTTCTCCCACTCAAAATGATCACTTCCCAAGGTAATACATGCTATTTCAAAAATGCAATTATTACTCAAAAACATATCTGAAACTCTCCCTTCAAAGTCTACTGCATATTGTTCTAGATATTCTCACAATAAATGATCAATTTAAGGGAGGAGAGGGAGAGCCACTCAGCTACCAGTGAATAAATGGGGACATTCAACTGGATTTTGAAAAACAGGGGTAACTACTGAAGGTTTTTTTCCGGGTTATAAATGGCTCTGGAATCAATCCCAAAAGAATTCCTAAAATGTCTAACAACTGACAGATACAGAAATATTCACTAATGAACTGACTATAGACATTTCTCAAAAAAAGATAAATGGCTAATTAGCACATGAGAAATGCTCATCATCACTAATTAAGGAAATGTAAATCAAAATCTGGATACCCCACCTCACACTAATAGGATGAGAACTATTCAAAACACAAACAATAACAAAAACCCTGAAAATAAGTATTGTCAAAAATATGAAAAACTGGAATCCTGGTGCTTTGCTGGTAGAACTAAATACTGCAACCACTGTGGAAAGTTTGGCAGTTCCTAGAAAAGTTAACAGCATTACAAGATCCAGCAATTCAATTCTTAAGTATATCCAGAAGAACAGAAAGCATAAACTTAAATACGTGTACACTTGAACAGTGTCCACAGCATTATTCACAAATATAGCAAAAGGTGGCAGTACCCAAGTGTCCGTTAATAAATGATGATTAAACAAAATGTGGTAACACATATAATGGAGTATTACTCATCTTTAAAAAGGAATAAAGTTCTGATACATTCTACAACATGGATAAAGTTTGAAAATATGTTTAAAAATTTAGAATAAGGCCGGGCACGGTGGCTCGTGCCTGTAAGTTTCAGCCTATGAAGCAGCCCGGGCTAGGGATCACGGTTCGAGTCCCGTCTGGGGCCTGTAGCAAGACCTAGTTCCAAAAAAAAAATAGCTGGGCGTGGTGGCGCGCACCTGTAATCCCAGCTACCTGGGAAGCTGAGGCTGGGGATTGCTTGAGTCCGTGGTACCCCGGGCAATGAGAGCCTGCGGTTCCACTGGCAAAAATAGGGAGACCTAGTCTCAAAAAAAAAAAAAAATTTAGAATAAAAAGACAAACTATAGGGCCGAGCATGGTGGTGCTTGCCTGTAAGCAGCCGAGGCCAGATATCGCAGTTGGAGTCTCGCTGGGGGCACGTAGCAAGACCTAATTCCAAAATAACACATCTAGGCGTGGTGGCGCGTGCCTGTAATCCCAGCTACCTGGGAAGCTGAGGCTGGGGATTGCTTGAGTCTGTGGTACCCCGGGCAACGTGAGCCTGCGGTTCCACGGGCAAAAATAGCAATACCTAGTCTTAAAAAAGACAAACTACTATAGGTTTCTACTTATATTCACAGAGACAAAGTTACTAGGGACCAAGAAAAGGAAATGGGAATGGGAAGTTACTGCTAATGGGTATAGAGTTTCTGCCTGGGGTGAGGAAAACATTCTGCAAATGAATAATGGTGAACACTATGGATGTACTTTATGCCATTCAATTATATGCTATAAAATGGTTAAAATAGTAACTTTCAAATAATATATAATTTTACCACAATTTAAAAAGAAAAACAGATACACTACCTTGTTTGAGATGTCTTTAGCAAGAGTATCTTTCTTTCGACTATCTTTCTTGACCCCTTTAACAGCTTCCTAACACCATTAAATGTGGTGAGAAATACAATAGCTGAGAGAAGCATAATCAGCATACCTTGGTCTATAGTCCAAGTAAATACATCATGCAAAAATCAAAACCCAGTTCACTTAAATGTCAGGATGAACGAATCAATTCCAGTAACATTAATATATGACCTAAGGGCAGCTACTATACACAAGGGGGTAGGATGAGTTATCAAAGGTCCTAAAACACTCTGCTAGATTTACCAATACCAAGCTTCTTTTAATATCTTCCGTAGTAGCCTTAGCTTTTTTCTATCCTCTTTCCCCACTTTAGGCAAAGTCTTTGAGTCTGAAATAAGTGGATATCATCCCCAAGTGGCAAAAGATATGGTCCAGAAAGAGAGGAGAGGCTGGGCATGGTGGTGCATGCCTTTAATCCCAGCTACTTGGAAGGCAGAGGCTAGGAATCACTTGAGTCTGTGGGTTCAAGACTACCCTGGGCAACATAGCGAGACCTACTCCCTTTAAAAAAAAAAAAGAAAAGAAAAGAAAATTTCTATAGAAGTGTATTTTCTATTCTTAGCAAGATTTCTTGTTGAAAAAAATACCAATTTTAGTTCTACCACCTAAAATACAGTGTTTATACAATACTCTTGAGATGTCATTCTCTTAAGTTTTTTTTAGATTAAAAATTATGTAAAACTATATTCTAAGGATGAAGATTATATTCAAATACAAGAGGATGATGCATTTTTCTGTACTGATTGAGGTCTCCTTTGGGTAGACTCCCAGAAGAGCGATTGCTGGGTCAAATGGTAGTTCCATTTTCATTAGTTTGAGGGTCCTCCACACAGCTTTCCATAGTGGTTGGGTCAATTTATTCCCACCAGCAGTGTCAGATCAGAGTGTTTCTCTCCACATCCACGCCAGTACTTATTGCCTATTTTTTGGATGTGGGTCATTCTTACTGGTGTAAGGTGGTATCTCATTGTGGTTTTGATTTGCATTTCTCTTATTGCTAGTGATGTTGAGCATTTTTTTCATGTGCCTGTTGGCCATTTGTATTTCCTCTTTGGAGAAGTGTCTTTTTAGTTCTCCCCATTTTTTGACTAAACTTCTTGTTTTGTTTTTGCTAAGTTGTGAGTGCCTTGTGGATCTTTGTTATCAAACCCTTATCACTTTTGTGGAGGGTAAAGATTTTCTCCCACTCAGTTGAGTTTCTTTTTGTTTTGTCTATTGTCTCTTTTGCTGTACAAAAGCTTTTTTAGTTTGATGTAGTTCCAGCTGTTTACGTTTTCCTTCATTTTTTTGCCATCTGTAGATGTGTACAGAAATGCATTTCTGAATTGTAATTCATGGAGGGTTTCGCCCAAGTTTTCCTCTATGTATTTTATGGTTTCAGGTCTTACATCCAAGTCTTTTATCCATTTTTTGTTGGTTTTGTACATGGTATGAGGGCGTTGTCTTGGCTCATTTTTTTTTTTTTTTTAATGTCTCAGTCCAGTTTTCCCAGCATCATTTACTGAAGAGGCTCTCCATGTTCCAACTTAAGTTTTTCACTCCTTTGTCAAAAATTAGTTGACTATATGTGTGTGGTTTTAGTTCAGGGTACTCAATTTTGTTCTATTGGTCTGTTTTTGTACCAGTACATGCTGTTTTAATTACTATGGCTTTGTAGTAATAATAATACCTCCATTCGCTCTTATTGTTTTGGTCAGGAGGCTTTTTGATATTCAAGGTCTTTTGTTATTCCATATGAATTTCAGTAATTTTTGTTCTATCTCTTTGAAGAATGTCATTGGAATTTTTATAGGGATTGCGTTCAATCTGTAGATTGCTTCTGGTAGGATGACCATTTTGATGTTAATTCTTCCAATCCATGAGCAGGGGATGGCTTTCTATTTCCTTATGTCTTCTTCTGTCTCTTTAAGCAGTGTTTTAAAGCTTCCTTTGTATAGTTTTTTCATGAGTTTTGTTAGGTTTATTCCCAGGTATTTCATTTTTTTTCGGTCCAATGGTAAATGGTTTTGTTTTTTTTTAATTTCTTCTTCTGCTTGACTTTTTGAGTATAGGAAAGCTACTGACTTTTGTGTGTTGATTTTGTGTAGCCAGCTACCTTACTGAACTGGTTTATTGTTTCAAGTAGTTTTTCTGTGGACTTTCTGGGTTTCTCAACATAGAGAATCATGTCATCTGCATATAATGATAGCTTCAATTCTTCTTTCCCTATTTGTATCCCTTTTATGTCTTTCTCTTGTCTTATTGTTCTAGTTAGAACTTCCAGTACAATGTTAAAAAGTAATGGGGAGAGTGGGCATCCTTGCCTGGCTCCAGATCTTAGTTGAAATGATTTTAGTTTTTCCCCATTTATGATGTCTGCTGTATGTTTGTTATAGATGGCTTTTATTATGTTGAAGTATGTACCTTTTATCCCCAATTTTTCAAAAGCTTTTATCACGAATGGGTGCTGGACTTTACTGAATGCTTTCTCTGCATCTATTGATATGATCATATAATTTTTGTTTTTCTCCCTGCTGATGTGGTGGATTATGTTAATTGATTTCTGGATGTTGAACCATCCCTGGTGGCCCTGGGATAAATCACACTTGGTCATGGTGAATAATGCTTTTTATGCATCACTGGATTCTATCTGCCAGGATTTTAAGACTTTTGCATCCATGTTCATTAGGGAAATTGGTCTATAGTTTTCTTAGTGCTGTCTTTATTTGGTTTTGGTATGAGTATAATGTTTGCTTTGTAGAATGTGAGAAACTCTACATGTGTGAAGAACATTAAATAGTAACAAGTCGTCCCTCCACCAAAAAGTGTTGCTCTACTGTTCCCCTTGTAGTAAATAACTTTAAAGACTTAAGTAAAAAAAAAAAAAAAAAAAAAAAACTTTATATTAAGTTCATGGTCACCTGCAATACTTAAAAAATTCAAAAACAAAAGTGACTAATCCACTGCCATCTAGCATTCCAATTTGTTCCACAAATATGAGTGTAAATGAGCATAATACTGATTTTTCTTCTATTCTTTAGGTTTCCCCTGTTCAAGTATATTAATACTGTTACCTGTCAGAACAAGAGAACTACTTCTCATTGCATTAATCATTTTATATACATTATTTTGTTTAACTTTGATATGAGGCTTATCCCCAGCACAAACTCTCTCCCTCTTTTGGGGAAATAAAAAAACTAAGACTCAGGGAAGTTAACATGCTGGTAGCTAAAAGCTAGTACAAGGTAGAGTGGAATCCAAAACCAGGTCCTATCCCACTCTTAAGTTTTCTCTGCCCCTTTTCCCCACCCATCACACTCTCAAGTATGGATAAAAATAAAGTGGGGCTAATTCAATGCATGGAATTTATCCTTCAAAAACAGAAAAAGGTTATTCTGGTTCTTTTTTTAAAAAAATCACTTTATAGGCCCAGATTATTCCCATTTACATGCTATTAGCTGGTAACATTCTACTTCTAATGAAATCACATTTGTAAGAAGCCTGTCAGATAGTGACTTCTAATGAAATCACATTTGTAAGAAGCCTGTCAGATAGTGACTTATAACCAAGAGGTAATGATAAGTGCGCTATATCACTTATTTAATTAGAAAATAAGCAACAATACTAAGAGTAATGAACACCAGTCTATTTATGTCTGCAGTAAACAGTTTTTAAAATGCTACTTTTCCCTTGGCTTTCTATTTTCACACGACTGTCCACAATTAATAATAATTCAATTACAAACACACACACACATTTTTAGCAGTATTCTTTGTAAGTAAAATCAAAGAAACAAAATTCACAAATACTTTAGATTGGGGTCTTCATTTTGTGTAGAGGGAGTAGTTGTGCTAAAAATACTTTCTTGATCTCTCTCCCCCCAAGTCCCAAAACCTAATTTTCAGTTTCCTTTTTGGCCAGGCATCATGTAATCCAAGTCTGTAATCCAAGCACTGGGAGGCAAGAGGTCAGGGATTGCTTGAGTTCACGGGTTTGAGACTACCCCAGCAACATAGCGAGGCGTGATCTTGAAAAAGCGGTTGGGCGCAGTGGCAGGAGCCTGTAATCCCAGCTACATCAGAGGCTGAGGCTGGGGATCGTTTTGAGTCCTGGGGATAGGAATTACCCCAGGCAACACAGCAAGACCTAGTCTCAAAAAAAAAAAATCTTTTTTGGCTTGATTTGTCCTGGAAAACGTACTTATGCATGTAAGTTATTCATCTGTCCCTGATAAGTATAAAAAGCTAAAATTATTTCCAAATAAAGGTTACGAACAAAAATTAATAAAATAGGAAACTCAACAGGCCTAATTAAGGAAAAAACAGACCTCAAGAAAGGGAAGAGAAAAATACATAGCTGCAAAGAAAGGCAAAAATGCAAAGAACTGGCTTCTGATCTACATTGTATGTAAAGAAAATCACTAAAGTAACTTGGGGTGAGAGGAATTATTGGTACTTTTTATATAAAACATGGTCAATGGCAAAGATAATATACAAGACTGACCATCACTTAGATTCTCTGTTGGACCCTAAAATTCCAACAAGACTTACTATCACCTCGATTCTATACACTGTTTCAAATATAAACTTATTGTATTTAGTAGACAAACTGGTTAAAGCAAAATTAAAATACATTAATACTATTAGACAAATAAAGTGTTAGCCTATAATGCTGCTGAGAGAAGGTACTAAATACCAAATACTGACATTAATTCTGTAGGCAGATTTCAGGATTAAAATCAATTTAAGCTGAAGACAATCAGGAAAAAAGTTTATGTCCATGGGCAAGTTTTCTGCTTTTATTTTATCTAAGTCAGTTTTATATGAAATCCTACAAATGAATAGAAACACTAAAAATGCATAGCTTGATATAACTACAAAAACATTTGATGAAGAGATCCTTTCTGAAAAACTAAAGTATTAGGCAGGCAGTCCATTGACAGGACAGCAGGGTTCCCATCAGAATGGATAGTGTTAAAACTGAACACTGTCACACTTCATTCAAGGTTGATAAAGATACCAAATTGTGAATTCATGGAATTTTAAAAGTTAACAGCGATTATTTCTCTTTCAACAAACTAACCCCCCAAGTCATTCTACAAATACCAAAGATCTATATAATTTATTTCTGGGAGATTACAAGTTAAGAATTATTGTGTATATAGCATAACCATCATGTATGTATTCTGCTTCAGTTACCCTCTTCCTCATTTACTAGTGACAAATCAAAGTTTTAAATGATAGTCACCATTAATTCTATCAATCCCAAGGCCTGGCATGGTGGCGCATGGCTGGAAGTGGTGGCAGCCTAGGAAGTCACAGTTGGGGCCAGGTATTGCAGTTTGAGTCCCACCGGGGGCACGTAGCGAGACCTAGTTCCAAAAAAATATAGCTGGGTGTAGTGGCATGCGCCTGTAATCCCAGCTACCTGGAAAGCTGAGGCTGGGGACTACTTTGAGTCCGTGGTACTACGGGCAAAGTGAGCTTGCGGTTCCACAGGCAAAAACAGCGAGACCTAGTCTCAAAAAAAAAAAATTCTATCAACCCCAATATCTGACATAAAGAAAAGCATTCTCATAACATCAGGATTATCCAAAATAAATTTTCTTGTTTGTCAATATGAACTTTAATAGAAAAACAGACCAATCCATGACACTCTGAAAGACCAAAACCAGAGCTGTTTCCTTATGAAAACAACTTAAATCTCCCATCCCCCACATTTTCCTTGAAAAAATGTCACATAATTTCCTACATTTGAAAACAAGGGGGAAATATCTTTGAGAAAACATATATGTAGCTGCTTTCTCAGAGCAAGTGTAGGCAAAGTTTGTAAGATAATCCCTGAACCAATAGCGTCTTTCTGTCAATTTACTATTCCTATTCTACAACATGACCGCCATTACTCATATTTGAAAAGCATCAAATTCTAGACTCACTATCAACTTCGCTACATCCTAATTCTGAAAACTAGTATCCATATAGGCTACTGGTAATTATATATCACCCCAAATTCACTTATGTTATGTAACATGTATCAAAACATAACAGTTTTGGAGCACAGCTATACTCACTTCATTTCAGATAACCTTAACACTTAGGTAACTTCTCCTTCCCTCCCTCACAAAAAAATAAAAGGTGCTTTCTATGTTCTATATGTTGGGAATAGTATAAAAAGAAAATAGTTTATTTAATACAACAGATACAATTTATGAAGTATTTAATATATACTGAAAAAAAATTAAGAAACTAACTCTCTGAAAACAAAACTTCCAGTAAACTAAGAATAAAAGAAAATCCTCAACCTGATAAAATGTATATACACAAAGCCGGGCACGGTGGCGTGTGCCTGTAAGCTTCTGCCAATGAAGTGGCGGGGGCGAGGGATCGCAGTTCAAGTCCCGCCTGGGACACGTAGTGAGACCTAGTTCCAAAAAAATACAGCTGGGCATGGTGGCACGCCCCTGTAATCCCAGCTACCTGGGAAGCTGAAGCTGGGGACTGCATGAGTCTGGGGTACCCCGGGCAACATGAGCCTGCGGTTTGCCTGCGGGCAAAAATAGCAAGACCTAATCTCAAAAAAAAAAAAAGTATATACATAAAAAAACCTATGATATTGTAACTAAATAGTGAAAAGTGGACTCCCTAAGATTAAGGATGTGGAAAGGAGGTCCAACTGCAACACATTCATTCAACATGATACTCAAAGTTTTAGTGCTGCAAGATATAAAGAAAAGAAAATTAGTACAAGACAGATTGTGAAGGAAAAGATAATTTGCAGATTAAATGATTAAGTAGGTAATTCTAAGGGATCTACAAAAGAACTACTAGAACTAAGTGAATTTACTAGCAAGTCATTATACAAAGTCAATATACAAAATGAGCTCTATTCCTATAAACATTTTGTTAGCAACAAAACAAGATGAAAAGTAAAACACAACTATATAAAAAATGAAATAAATAACAGATAAATGTAACAAATATGTAAAACTTTTACACCAAAAATCACAGCCCTTAGAGATACTAAAGAAGATTAGGTAACTGGAACAATGTATTTCATATTCATGGGCTAAAGACTCAATATTGTTAAGATACTCACCACTGACTTAGAGATCAAAACAATTCTAAATCAAAATCCTGCAGGTTTTCAAAAAAAAAAAAAAAACTGATAAACCAACCCTAAAATTGATACAAAAGGGCCTTAGAATATCAAAACAATTCTTAAAAAAATAAAATAAAATAAATAATGTTAGAAGACTTATAGTATCTGACTTCAAGACTAACTACAAACCTACAATAAGCAATCAAAATCACTGCTATTTTTAGATTGATAGAACATACTGTTGAGAAGACTTACACATACTGGTCAGTATAGTCACAAGACACCTGTCTTCACAGGACAGAATTCAGAATATATATAACTTCTGCAACTCAACTATATAAAGATATATACAATTCAAATTTTAAAATAGGCATTTAAATAGGTACCTCACAGTAAAATGCAAATAACCAATAAGTACATGAAGATTTCCAGTATCACTAATTACCAGGGAAACAAAGCAAAAGTACAATGGAGATAATACTACACATCCACCAGAATGGCTAAAATTCAAAGGACAGAAAGTATCAAGAATAGGGAATTAAAAAACTTATGCTTGATAAAAATTCAAAATAGCATCACTACTTTAAAAACCACTTGACTGTTTCCTATACATTAAGCATCCAGCAACCCCACACTCTGGTTTTACTTAGGAGAACTAAAAATATACACCCCCAAAAAAGACTTGTACATCAATGTTCACAGTAATTTCATTCATAATAGTCCCTAACTGGAAACAACCCAAAGTCCATAAACAGATAAATGGGTAAACAAATTGTAGATACCCATACAATAGGATTTTACTTGCTGCTCCCCTCAGAAAAAGGGAAAGTTTAAGTGGGAAAATAATGCTAAGTAGCTAACATCACTAGTAATATGACCTATCAATATTATGTCCTTGTGGTACCACTTCTGTAATATACTTCCCAAATACTTCGATCTATCTATGAAAAAACAAACATCAAATTCAAATAGGTACCTCTTCAACAAATGGTGCTGGGAAAACTGGACTAAGACATGCAAAAAAAATAGACCAAAACATCTCTCTCACACCATGTACAAAAATTAATTCAAAACAGATAAAAGACTTAGATATCAGACCTGAAACCATAACATACATAGAGGAAAACTTGGGCAAAACCCTCCATGAAGTACAATTCAGAAATCCCTTTCTGGAATCATCTGCAGAAGGCAAAAAATTGAAGGAAAACATAAACAGATGGGACTCCATCAAACTAAAACGCTTCTGTACAGCAAAAGAGACAAAAGGAAAAACTAAAAGAAGCCCAACCAAATGGGAAAAAATTTTCGCCCTCCACAAGAGTGATAAGGGATTACTAACACAGATCTACAAGGAACTCACACAACTAAACAAAAACAAAACAAGATGCCCAATCAAAAAATGGGGAGAAGAGAACTAAAAAGACACTTCTCCAAAGAGGAAATACAAATGGCCAACAGGCACATAAAAAATTGCTCAATGTCACTAGCAATCAGAGAAGTGCAAATCAAAACCACAATGAGATACCACTTTACACCAGTAAGAATGGCCCACATCAAAAAAACAGGCAACAACAAGTGCTGGCGTGGATGTGGAGAGAAAGGAACACTCTTACACTGCTGGTGGGAATGTAAACTCGTCCAGCCACTATGGAAAGCAGTATGGAGGACCCTCAAACTAATGAAAATGGAATTACCATTTGACCCAGCAGTCGCACTTCTGGGAATCTA
>PVHY01031269.1:0-12780 GCA_004024945.1 Uropsilus gracilis
TGGTGTTCAGCTCCCCCTGCCCCCAGCCTCTTGTGAGAAGGCTCCCTGCCCCCAGCCCTTTCTGATAAGCTCCAGCCCCTAATTCTCTGATAAGCTCACCCTTCTCTGAATCCTTTGGTGACACCCCCCCCACTCTCAATGAACCCCTTACAAGCAACATTCTAGGCCTTTGATGACATGCCATGGCCTCCCTCTCTCCCGAATCTGCCCCCTGCTGTCTGGGGGGGGCGACTGCAGTGCACCCCGCTCTCCAGCAGGGATGCTCTGAATGGCAGGAGCCATCTTCCCTTTGGACTCAGGGTGAGCTGTGTCCTCCCAGGAGTGGGGCACCACATGACCCCCTAGCAGGAGTCGCCCCTCCTCCTCCAGTGGCAGTGTCTCCTCCTCCCCGTCCCTTGCCGATCCTAGGCTCCACCGTGCGGGCTGGCCCCTGGGCCTCCTGGGCCATGTCTCCAAGACTCTGTTTTTCCTGGGAGGCCAGGGGGGCTCCTGAGAAGATCTTGCCCTGGAACCCCGGGCAGCCTGGCACCAGTGTAGGTGGAAGCGCCCGAGTGACCCTGTGACCGAGGACCACCCCGGGGGCGGGTGCAGACCTTAGAGGCCGGGTGCTGGCGTTCCAAGCGCCAGCGATTCCTGCCCAACTGGTAATTCCAGTACTTTCTTACAAAAGGCGCGAACATTACACACATAGAACTATCCTGGTAAATGTGTGTGTGCGATCGCGTGTGTGTGCACCCACCCTATGAGACAGGTTCTGAAACCTTCTATCACGTCTTCCTCACTGTGTGTCTTCTGGAAGGTTCTAGAAAGACGGTGGGTCTGAATCCATTTCTCTCAGCCCGAAATAGATCCTCCAAGTCAAGGGGTTAATCTAAAGCCAAATCATACCTTTGAGCATAGCCATTTAATATCGCAAGGAATGTTGTTCTCCACCAAAGCTCCAGCGAACCCAACAGCACACTGTGGGGTTCCGGGGGGACACCCCCTTTCGGTCAGCCCAGGAGCTCACACTCTTCACCAGCACCAGCGGTCAACAATGAAGCCTCCCCCCTTTAGGGAATGATGGCAACGGGCCTTGAAGTCTTCAGAGGCGCTCGTGATTAATCGCCTGATTAACCGGCTGAGGAAGGCAGTGGCCGAGAGCCGGGCAAATTGTTCCGACCAAACAACATTTGCTTAATCAGATTTCACCAATCAACGAATGAGAAAATGAATAAAGATGTGCAAGGCTCAGTTCTGACATCAGAGGGCGGTCCCTTCTCCTGGGGCCCCGGGGTCTTGCAGCGTGGGAGGGTGGCCCTCTCGGTCGCACAGGAGGGTGGACGTTGTCCAGGCTGGCCTCCCTGATGCGTATCATTCTCATCTGAGCACCCACGACGTGAATTGCCCGGAATCCTCTTTGAAACAATAACATGCTCGTTTCGCGAGGCTGTGGAGAAAAAGGGGACACTTTTACTCTGCTGGGGGGGATGCAGACTGGCCAGGCACCGTGGAAGGCTGTGTGGGGACCCTCTAACCACTGAAAACGGAGCTGCCATTCAATCCAGCAACCCCACTTCTGGGATCTACCCGAAGGCTATATAGCACTCCCGTGGTCACTGCTGCGCCGTTTACGACAGCCAGGACACAGAAACCCCCATCTGCTCCCAAACGGATGAGTGGATCAGAAAGCTGGGGTCTTGATCTATTTGCACGGGGAATATTATTCAGCCATCAAAAGGACACGTTTCTGTCATTTGCAGCCATGTGGATGGAGCTGGAAGGAATCACACTAGCGGAAATAAGCCAGGAAGAAAGAAAAAAAAACAACGCAGATGGTCTCACTTGTATGTGAGATGGAGGGAAAACAAACCTCCCAAAGGACAAGAAAACGTTCGAACTAACGAGCTGACAGCAGAACTCACGCACACAGCAAGGCGGGGGGAGGGGGCGATGGTGAAATCGGGAGGGTGGACACAGAGATCAAGATGGTTCGTAGGCGACGGGGGGTGGGAGGACCTCGGGGTAGACAGCGATGTAAGGGCGTCGTGTAATCAAGTTACAAAATAATGGGTCAAATGAAAAAAGACACGAGAATATGCCCATTTCGCCGGCCCGTCTCTGCATCCAGAGACGCACAGACGCCTCAAGCCACAAGACAGAAGCAGCCGCTGCTCTCCCCCAGAGGGAAATTAGATTAGCCCATCCCAGAAGTCCTGAGAATGGTGGGAACGGGCCAGACAGAAGGACCCACCAGTGGCTGGGAGACAAAATGCCTACTAAGAGACTGCCCTAGACCCAGCCAGCGCCCAAGGGTGCCGTTTAAAAGCAGAGGCTCTTGGGAGATGTGATCTAAGGGCAGGCTGGACCCCCCAAAAGCCCTGATGGGACTTTACTGCTCACCCCTCCCTTGGCAGCCCTGAAGCCCCCAGGATAGGAAGCTTGCCCCGGGCGTGGCAAGGCTGGCAGAGGGCTGGAGTAGGTGGGCGCGTGTGAGTGTGCAGACGTGGGTGCGTGTGCACGTGCCGCTGTGTGAGGTGAAGCCGCAGGCGGGCCCTGGCTCTGTCCACGCCTTCCCAGGCAGGAGCTGAGCCAGGGGTCGAGCCCGGGCAGCTGTGCTGGTCATTCTGTCCTTGCCTGGTCTCCTCCAGCCCCTCCTCCCTCCATCCCAACCCCCGCTTCCCCCCGCCCCCAGCCCTGGGGTACAGCTCCCCAAGTGCTAACCCACTGCCCGCTCTTGCCTCAGTGACCAGGTGAAGTACGCAGGCCCTCCTTCCGTTTGGTGCTGGTGACCAGCCAGGGTCAGTAAACGCCTGTCTCACACGCTCCGCGGGGCCCCCTGTGCCCCGTGGTTGACGTGAACCCCAGCGCCGAGGAGCATCCAGCCTGGGCTTCTCGTCTCCACCAGACCTCGAGCTTGGGTATCTGCGACCACGAGCCCCAGCCCCAGCGAGCACCCTGGGGACTACGCGGCCACCGGACGCCCCTTGAACGTCCCTCGGTCACCCGCCAGACACCCGCCGGACACTGCGCAGCGCTCGGCCAACGGCAGCCGCCGGGGCCTCCGCTTTCTCATCCGGCGGTTTCTTTTTTTTTCTTTCTCTCTCTCTCTTTTTTTTTTGCACTAGGTCTCGCTATTTTTGGCTGGGGAACCATGGACTCAAGCGACCCCCAGCCTCAGCTTCCCAGGTAGCTGGGATGACAGGCACGGGCCACCACGCCCAGCTATTTTTTTGGAACTAGGTCTCCCTAACGTTGCCCCGGGCGGGACTCAAACCTCGATCCTTGGCCCCGGCCACGGCTTCCTAGGCTGCCGCTTACAGGCATGCGCCACCGTGCCCCGCAGTTTCTACTTTTAATTTATTTTTATAATTTTGTATTTTTTAGTTATTGTTTGAGCCCCTGCGCACCTCCCTTTCACAAGCAGACACGGATTCGGCGTGTTGCAACAGACAGACTCCCGGCAGGTTGGTGGGACTGTGGCCTCCACCAGGGAGTGGGGGGGGAGGGGCGGCTCCCGACTCCCAGCCCCACTGCTTAGCGCCGCCCTGGGGCTCCTGAGGTGACAGACATGTGTTTTCTCACATGCTTGCTGCTGAGAGGACACGAGACCAAAACGACTGGAGTTTCTCACTGCGGGAGGTGACTGCCCAGAGGGGGGACGGGAGGAGGGAAGGGGGTGGGCCTGGGGAGCCCCTTCTCACTCACCTGTGGGGTGTCCAGGTGAGCCTCTTTGCAGACCCCTGTTCCTGGGGCTGCAGGGCTTGTGGCCAGCTCAAGTCGCTGACGCTGGGAGCTGGCCACCTCCTCCTCTCTCCTCCCCTCCCCGCCACGGACATGCCTGCTCAGGCCAGGCTAGGGAGGGCCGAGGGCGGGCAGTGTGGAAGAAGGGCGGGCAGCCCCAGAGCGATGCTCGAGAGTGAGGACTAGGTGGGTATCACCTTCGTTCACTCTTCATTCATTCTCTGTCCATTCTGGCGGACAGCCATGGCCGGGGCGGGGGGGAACCTCGCCAGCTGGGTGGACACGCAGCTCCTGTCCTCGCTGTCAGAAAGAAACCAGCCAGGGAAGACCAAGAGGCACGACGGCTGTCCCGCTCCCTGCTTCCGGGGCCCCTCTTCCGGCGTGGGCTCTGGGTGGTGACAGCCGCCCCAGACACTAGTGGTGGCCTCACCTTGCTCCCTGGCCTCCATGTCCAGCTCCCCTTCCCAGTCCATGCCGGTGCAGGACGCCCAGGTCACAGATGGTGCCCAGCACCCTGACCTGCCCACTCTCTGCCCACACTCCCCCACCCCCAGCGGGCGGCAGCTCACGTGTCTCAGGGTGATGGGGGGTGACGCGGGGCAACCTGTGGGTGACGAGAATGGCTGCTGGGCAGTGGTCAGGACGCCCAGGCTCTCCGCTCCTCCTCCCCCGGTCGGGGCGCTCTGCTCCCTCTGGCTTTGCAGTGGGGTTCGGGTGACACCTGGTTCCTCTCGACAACAGTGGGCATCGCCACCCATTGCTTTCATGCCATGAACGAATGCCAGATGGTGTTCCCCGGGGGGCTTGATGACTCCCCCCACCCCACCCCCCATCTCAGAAGCACCCCACTCTGTCTTCAATCAGAAGGTGGCTTCCCGGGGAGATGCTGAGGCAGAGACAGAACGGGGAAACAGGAAGGGCACAGCTGCCCGCCGAGGTGCCCCCACAAGATGCCCACACTGCCGGCCCAGGACCGGGGTCCACACGGGAGGCAGGTCTCGGGGTCACCGCACAAGCGGCTTTGTCCCCCGCTTTTCTTCCTCGCACGCTGAGGCCCGCAGAGCTGCAGGGCTCAGCCCAGACTTTGCTGGAGCCGGAGACGCCGTGAGCAGTGTCCCCAGCTCAGGCAGGGTCTCTCCAGCAGCCCCAGCTCACGCACACTTTGCTGGTGACCACGTGAGGGTCGCCCGGGCTGGTCACCCACGGTCAGGCCCCCGCGGGTCCGGCCGACGCTGCCATCGTCCACCTGAAGCAGCAGCAGTGGCTGGTGAGGGGAGACAGGCAGGGGCGGGCAGCCTGGAGCCGCCTCTGAGCAGACAGCCCGCCCCGGGGTCCAGGCCTGACTCACTCCCGTGAGCGCCCCTGACTGTCGCATACTTTCACTTGTCAGGACGGGGCCCTCTCTCTGCATGGTCGCGGCATGAGTCACCAGCCCCAGACACGCGTCATGAGGGAAACGGGTGCTGCCCGGCTTTGCCTTGAGGACAGGAGGGCGTCTCCTTCCCAAGTCTGCAGACAGAGGGACGAGACCTCGGAGGCCCCCGTGAGTGACCTGGACCATGGGGCATGGACGCTCTTTCCTGCCAGGCCTGGTCCTGTGCAAAGGCCCTGTGGTAGGGTCTGCTCTGCGGCCTGCCCTTCCCCCTCTACACTCGGAGGCGGCTGCCTGCTGTGCGTCTGTGCGCAGGTGCCTTCTAGACAGGACCCCAGGAAGAGCCACAAGCAGCCCAGCGCCCTCTGTGCTGGTGGGAGACCAGTGGACTAGCCAGTCTGCACCCCGAGATGGGGGCAGAGCCCCTGTGGGGAGAAGCTGATGCTGCTGAGGCAGGTGGCACCATGGGACACGGCTAGAGGACGTCCGAGGACCAAGATGCCCAGGAGATGGGCTGGGGGGGCTGGCTTGGGGGTCAGCCCTGCTGGAGCCTTGAAAGGCAGGAGCGAGACAGACTCAGATGGGGCTCGATGGGGTACAGGAGCCGCGGGGTGAGACCTCGACTCAGGCGCACGTGGTGGCCGTGACGTCTGGTTTTATCTATTTTGACTTAGGTATCAGCAGCGTCGTGAGGTTTTGTGCCTTGAACTCGTGCCCTTCCTATAGCCTGTGCCTTTTTAAACACCCCTGCGTTGTGAGGGGGCCCACATTGCTTTGCTCAAGATTGGCCAAAAAGATTTCCTGTTCTAGAACTTCCCATTCCGGAAAAATGCGGAGGACGTAATAAGAAGGTGACTGAAAGGGGGAAAAGACGTTTTCTTTCTGATTTCATCGTAGAACGTTCGGAAAACATGCATCTAAAACCAGCCCCCCACACCAAAAACTGGCAATGGATCTGAAATTTCTGAGTGGTTGTCCAGTTGATCTTAATACAGTTGTGATGGCATCCGAAGAGAGTCTGTATCCCTGCTCATTTCGCTAATGTTATATATACCACGTACGCTTTCCCTTTGCCTTTGCAAATCTCCTTGAAAAACACAATTCTGATGGGCCGTAGACTATTGCACTCTATCAGAGCATCAGACTGTCATGTCTTTATCTATATGGTGAACATTCATCTTCTTTCCAATCATTTAGTGACTTAAAATAGCTTTGTAATAAACATAGTGATGCTTAAGCTTTTGATCAGGACCCTTTCCTTGGGAAAATTCTCTGGAAGTGTCATGTCTCATAAAGCATTTTGCAATTCTTCACTTAATCTCTCATGGGATATCTGATTTCTGCCCAGTTGTAAATCCCCACTGTAAGTAAAAGAGACGTTGATCATGCACAGTGATCCTTAAGACAGTTTAGGATCTATCTACACGAGGCAGGCCTTTATATCCGTTGGAAAATCTGGGCAGATTCTATAAAGAAAAACTGCTTGCTCTTGCAGCAGGAGAGCTTGTTTCGGGCAAAGGGAAGATGGAGGGTAGCGTGTGCAAGGGTACACGTGTACAAGGGTACGCGTGTACAAGGGTATGTGGCAGATCCACACGGTCACCAGGGGTCCAGGCAACTTTTATTTTCTTGCTATCTTGTGGATGTCATCGTTCATTTGCGCCTTTCAGTGAGGCACTGAAAGTAGATGAGATACACCTTTATCTATTCTTGCCCATCTCTGCCACACTGGAGGTGGTTGCTAGCAAGTCTCCTATCTACAACAGCAGCCCTTAATCTCTTAGGAACCCACTAGAAAGACATGTCCTTGAAAGATAAAGGTGTTAACCCCACAGGTGCTTTTCTGCTAGATGATGAATCACCGTCCTCCTACCCCATGTGCTACATGACACATGTAGGGATCCTGGTTTCCCACTGTGACCATTCCTTGACCAGGGTATTAAGGGGGCTTGGAACCTGTAATGAACAGCTCAGCACATGTTCACCTACGTTCCAGTCCACGACGCTGTCTTGGACCGTCTCAGTCTCTTTCGTCCGTCCTTCTTTTTCCCACCTGCGGCTTCCAACCGATCACAAGACAGCTGCTATGCCTCCACAACCATCACACATATCAGGTGGGTGGAGGGCAGAGGGTAGAGAGGTGTCCTCGCAGAGCCTTGTTACACAAGATCAGCTCTCCCAAGGACTTCCCTCGATGCTGCCTGACCAGAGCTGCATCCCGTGGGCAGTTTCGGATGCTGAGAAGATGACCGAGCACCTGCCTTCCTGAACAGCCTCTGCTAGATGCAACAATTGTGTTATCGGCTCTAGCACATCTTTACACCAGCTTAGTGGAATGAAATGGGATGTTTGGGGCAGGTTTTTGGAATCATGGGCCGTCACTGATGGAAAGGAACTAGCACTGAGGAAATCAAATATCAGGAATTCTGGGAGGCAGAAGGAGACGTGTGAAAATAGAAACAGCCAGAAAATACTATGAAAAGAGAGAGGTGAACAGCTGTGTGGCAAAAACTACAAATCTGAAGGCAAAGTTCATTCAGAGAGCAAGCCCCCACCCCACCCCCACCCCAGCCCTCTGTTTGTGGCTAGTAGATGAGCTTATCTTCACAACATCCTTCCTTTTTTCCTGCTCTTCTCTCACTGATCAAGGGTTCTTGAAAAATTCCGACATGTTGTATGATCATGTCTAGCATTTAGTGGCGCTTAGAACAACGTGTCTGCAAAAGCGCTATATAGCTCATGCTGAAACATGATGTCCAGAGCTGCTGTAGAACTGAGTCTTTATAGGCTTATTTCCTGACATCATCGGCTGCCAGAGGGACCTTATTGTCTAAGGATTGGGATTTTTGCATATTTATAATGTAGATCAGCAGCTGCAAATCAATCGTGGGATGATTTTCCTCTTGCTATGCATCTGAGCATCGACTCTAGGCCACCCTCCCCCTCCCTCCTCCTCCTTCCCCCTCCCTTCCTCCCCCTCCTTCCTTCCCTCCTTCCCTCCCTCCCTCCCTGCCTCCCTGCCTCCTTTTCCCCCTCCCTTCCTCCCCTCTCCTTCTCTTTGTCCCTTTTTTCACCTAACAAAATAATGTCAACCTCTGGGTGGCCTGGCTGAGGAGTGGCTTCAGGTAGGCTGTTCACCTCAACTTACGAAGTCAGATTTTTCTCCCAGACATAAAATTAAAAGCTTTGAGCCAATTGGTGTTTCTTATGTTGGAGGAATCTATACTTATTATACAAATCTTGCAATGTTGGGGCTGAGACGCCCAGAAAGAATCTCTTGCTGTTGGGACCCACCAGGACGCAGCGAGGGGACTTGTGGAAGTCATGGGAAGTCTGCAGAGAGACTCCAGCCGCTACACAGGTTCTGTCAGCCACCGTGGACCCGCCGTGGCCACCACGGCGTCCTGGGCTCCGCATGTTCAGAAACGTGCACTTGACGTTTACCACAACAGGATTAAGATGTGATTCGAAGTTCCCGGCGTGTCTGTTACTGTGTCTGTTGCTCCGACAGGGAAAGAAAAGCAAGTTCTTCTGATCAAACTGCTCGTGACGGAAAGGAAATCACTGGGTTTTCCGAGGCTTGTCCTCTTGGGACATTGAACGGGACACACGTGGGACAGAGCATCCTCACCCAGGCCGAGGGAGGTGTGCCGCGTTTGAAAGCCCCTTGAGCCAGTCGGTTTAAGCTCAGCATTTTCTCTCTAATCTGCCCAGACACTTCAGGACTGTCCCCGGGGTATGATTCTCCCTAATGTGGCTGGGCGAAGAGCCGTTTCTGAGTCACCGCCCGAAGATGGCCTCACAGACGAGGAATGCTTTGGTGAGCTCTGCCTGCCGCGCACAGGGCCTGCTGTTCCCTCTCTCGCCACGTCATCCTGAAAGGGCCACTTTCTCAGGAAAACAGGAACTCACTCATCACCTCGGTGGAGCCAAGCCTCCAAGTCACCCTGAGGCCAAACCCAGCCACGGCTGGCTTGGAATCCGCCTGATCACCCTGAACCCTCGCGGGGCTCTGCTCAAAGACCGGTCGGTCTTGCGTGTCCCCCACTTCTGGCCGTGGAAGTCGCCCTGCAGGGAGAGGGAAGGAGGGAAGGCAGAGAAGGCACGGAAGCCTGGTCCTGACCGGGGTCGGGGGCCAGGGGAGGTCCGGGTGGGAGGCCCCCATCTCCCTGCAGAAACCAACCTTCTGTGGACAAAAGCGTCCCCCCGTGGACAGTCGACGGGCAAACGGACAGTCGTTCGGACGCGGAGGGAGAGCGACAGCCGCAAAGAGCAGCGTCTCCCAAGGGCTCCACGCACCAGGACGGCCTCAGACAGGCTGTCAATAGCGAATCTTATTTAAGGACATGGAAGAAGGAAATGACCATCCCCAGGGGACACTCAACATTTCCAGGATGAGGTTTTGAAATAGGTTTTGCAGGTGAGATTGCAGCGGGTCGTGGAAAAGGCCCGGTCGATGGGTGCCAGTGGGGGCGCCCAGCTGAGGAAAGGGCTGAAAAGCAGGTTGGATGTTGGGAAGGTCATTTTACATCTCTGGATTCAGTTTCTCCTGGGGCTAAGGGGGAGGAGGGCACTTATTTTCTCTAACTTCACAGAGATGTTGTCAGGATAAAATGAGCTCTTCCAAAAAAACAAAAACAAAGCAGGTTGGAAGGTGTTTTAGCCAACATTTAGCACCGACAAACAGCTGATAGGAAAAGGAAGGAGGATGTAGAAATACAAAGGGGCAAAGAGGGCGAGCATATTGGGGGGGGTGTGCTCAGCTCCAGAACAGCGGGAAGGGCAAGGACCTCAGCTCAGAATGGGTGCCAGGCAGAGTGCCAGGCTGCAAAGCAATGGCAACACCAAAAAATAACTGTGAGCTTGAGCTGCTTACATAAAAAGGAGCTGCACCTTGCCAGGCTAGAGAGGAGGGAAAAAATAAACGACTCCCAAAGAGGAGAGAGAGGTGAGTGATGAGGCCCTCAGGATACATGTCAGAAGTGGAACAGAAACCAAGGCCAGCGTGGCGATGCCTTCAAGGCGCTGGCTGAAGAGTGCCAAAGCCCCGGCTGTCTTAGCGGCCATGAGCAGCTGAGGAGAACCTGATATAGCATGAAGGTCTCCAAAGTCCGTTCTCCAAAGGAAGATGTTAGCACAGAGGAAGGTCAGATGTTGAGGAATAAGGAATAAAATAGCCTTCAAGTAAAGGGAGACATTTTTAAACGTCTATAAAGGATAATCATGAAAATAAAGGATGAAATGCTGAAAAGCAATAGCAGGTGTCCTGGGGGCGTGGGTGGGGGGGGTGCGGGGAGCGGTGGATTGTTCAGGAGGGACCAAGAACTGAACACCTGTGGACAGGAAACCCCAGGAAGCCTGGGTCCAAAGGCAGCCACTAAGGATGAAAGCTGAGAGACGCTGTCTGAAATTAGGGGGAGGAAAATGCAAGTACAGGGAAGAGGAAGAAGAGAAAAGAAAGAAAGATGGGAGGGCGAGAGGGAGGGAGGGAGGGAGGGAAGAAGAGGGTGGAGGGAGGAGTGGGGGAGGGGGAGAGGGAGGAGGGAGGAGGAGAGAAGGAATAATCACTTTAGTTCAACAGAAGGTCAAGCCACTGCAGAATTAGCAGAGCAAATAGACATCACAGGGTCAATGACGCTGGAGAAAGACCTCTTCCTACATAACAATTACAATGGATAAAAAGGAACTAAACTTTCAACTGAAAATGAAGAGTGTCAATTTTGAGTAAGAGCAAAATCCCCCCCCCCCCCCCCCCCCCGGCCTATTTAAATGAGGCCCCTCTGAGCCACGAGGGTGCGTGTGCAGAATGAAGGGTGCAAGGCAGAGACAGGAGGGATTGGAGGGATTTGGAGCAGCTATGAAAATATTAGACAAAACAAGTCAACATCAGGCAAAAAACAACCAGCCGCTTCCTATTCCTGGAACAACCCCAAGTGCTGCGTGATCTTAAGTAGCGGAAAACAAAGCCCAGATCGATAGACCTGGAGGAAGAAATGGTGCGTTCTTGGCCGGAATGGAAGGTCAACTCACCGGGTTCAGGTGCTCGTGTGCCAGACAGACAAACCATCAGCACGCCTTGCAAGAACGGCCCGGTACCGTCTAGCAAACGGACACCCAGATAGTCCAGCGCACAGCGATGCGGACACCGCACCCTTGTCCCCGAGGAATAGCCACGCAGACTGGACGATGGTGGGCCAGTAAGGAAAGCTCAGAAATACATTGCCCCCTTGCTTATAGGTGTCTCGTGACAAGGGGGGCAGGTTGCCGAGAAATTACTTTTAAATGCAGTTTTAAAATCGTGGAGTCATTTTTATTTTTATTTTATTTATTCATTTATTTTCATCTTAATATTTTTTTTTCAAGACTAGGTCTTGCTATGTTGCCCAGGGGAGCCCCAATCCTGCGGACTCAAGCAATCCCTAGCCTCAGCCTCCTAGGTAGCTGGGATTACAGGTGCTCACCACTGCGCCCGGCTGCTTTTTCGAGACCAGGTCTTGCCATGTTGCCCAGGGTAGTCTCGAACTCGTGGACTCAAGTGATCCCAGGCCTCCTGCCTCCCAGCTCTTGGACAACAGGCGCCCCACCACGCCCAGCTGGAGTCATTTTTAAAATGAAGGAGGATGTCATCGAGGTGGAGGTGTGCATAGGCGGGGACACTCCCCGAGGCCTCCACACACTGACCGCAGGCCGCCACGCCAGGCATCAGGGGCGCCTCAGGTGTTTATTTCACAGCCCATGTCGCCCCAGCGAGGTCCAGTGTCTCTGGGACATCCCTTGGGAACCTGGAGCCCCATCCTGGGGGGAGGGGGCACCCTATGAACTGGCTTCCTGGCCCCGCCTGACCCCCACCCCCAGCGGCCGCAGACTGGGGGTTCCACCTGCTGAGATGCAGCCCCACAAACCCCGACTCGTACCCCCATGTGCCAGGGCCGGCGGGCCTCGCCCAGCGTGTCGCCAAGCAGCAGCTGGACGCTGCTGGAGGGGCAGGAGGACACGGCCGCCCCAAGCTCCCCGGCGGCTCGAAGGCTGGAGCTGCTGCTTGAGTCGCGCCAAAGCCCCGGGCCGAGTGGGGGAGACAGTCCCCAGCAGCCCCAGACCTGTCGGGGCAGCCCCGCGCCTCTGGGGCTGGGCCGCATCCAAGCCCGCCCATCCCGGACAGGGAAGGGATGCTCCGTTTCCAAGTCCTCGGGGCTGGGACGGGCTGGGACTCACCCCCCCCCCCCCCCCCCCGGGCCAGCCGGGCCAGCGCGCCCCCCCGCGGCTGCCTGCGTTCTGACGTGTGGAAACGGCTCGTTCGTTCTGCCTCGTTGGGGTTCACCTGGCAGAGTCCACCGCGGCGGGGGGTGCGTGGGCGGGGTGGCGAGGCTCACCCCCTCTGGACTGGGGCGCTCTGCGGGTGGCCGTGTCTTCCTCCAACGTGTGAGCTCGTCGGAGGGTCCGTGAGCCCGTGTGCGCGTGAGGATGGCAGAGGATATGGCTCACCTGGGGCGCCCTGGGGCGCCCCCCCGCACGGGACGGAGCTGAGCTCCGCCTGGTCTGAAGCCGAACACAGAATGGGGCGGGAGTCTGGGCAGTTGCTCCTGGGTTTAGGTTACAGAGATGCGGTGGCTTCTACCTGGGGTGAGCGTCCTCTCTCCCCCCTCCCCTCCCCCTCTTCCTCTCCTCCCCCCTCCCCTCCCTCTCCG